>VUQS01001111.1:3921-30188 GCA_015108495.1 Heterochromis multidens | reverse complement strand
TCTTCAGTCTCAGCCTCATTTACGTGAAAAGGGAAAGACCATCTCTGAACCGAGGAGGGGGCCTAAGGGTACATCTGTCACCATCTTACAATGCTGTGATTGCAGCCATTCCCCAATCTCTGTGAATGGTACTCATGGCCATTGATCAATGGTCATGACAATTTGCATACTAATGATCATGAAACTGACCTCATGGCCCATTGTTAGTCAGTGGTGCTGGTTTCAGTCATTATGCAAATGTACTGTTTATAAGGTTGGAAACCTGCAGTCAGCTGAGACTGAAGAAGTCACCAGAGGTGACGAAACGTTTCTCCCACTAAAAAACGCTACGTCCAGATGAACAGATTCAACTTTTTGGGATTCTTTTACCTGGATTATTGAGCATGCATCAAGACACTGCTGTGGTACCTGTTATCTCTGACTGGGGTTTTAGGATTTATTAAGCCAGCTAACGTAAGCTTGGCTTTAAAGTCAAGGCATCCACATGGTCACACATCACTTTGTTGCTTCCGGTTGGTCCTAACAGGAATTTCATGCTGTAGTCACACACCCTTTAACACACATCCTGTCATAGGTGTATCCTTCAGTCCCATTGGTGGTCACCTCTCTGTATCTGTGAGGATTTGCATCTTGTAGATTTTTTATGATAATAAAGTTCAACCAACACTCCAACATCTCTGACCTAAAGCAACTTCTGCTCCAGCTTGTCATAAAAGACCATACTGTAGCTCAGACGGTTTGATAGTGGCAGCGCTCTAAGGTGATTGGTGAATTCTCTCTCCTGATAGGCTGAGGTGTGTTCAGGAACAGTGGCAGAGGTCATCCAGTCGGTGGTGAACGGCGCAGACGGCTGCATCTTCTGCTTCGGACACGCTCACCTGGGTAACTACATATACGCCCCCTCACACACAAACACGTCATTCTGAAAAGTCACATGATTGTTGAGTTGACTCCGCCCTCCACAGGTAAGACGTACACCATGATTGGTCAGGACTGCTCCACCCAGAGCCTGGGCGTGGCTCCGACGGCGATCTCCTGGCTCTTTAAGGTGATCGAGGAGCGGAAGGAAAAGTCTGGAGCTCATTTCTCCGTCAGAGTGTCGGCTGTGGAGATCTCCGGTCGGGAGGAGACGCTCACCGACCTCCTGGCTGAACTGGCAGCAGGTGGCCACCAGGAGGCCCCGGGCCCCGCTGTGTCGCTGAGAGAAGATCCCGTCTGTGGATCTCAGGTACAGGAAACAATATCAGCAGAGAAGAAAGTAAAACAGCGACACTTCCTGCGATATATGTACCAGATATTCAAAGTAAAAGGTTGACCGCTCCACTACTAACTGAAAGGTTGGTAGTTCGAGTCCCGGCCTTTCACATACCAAAGTCTTTGAGCACTTTGAGTCTTTGAGACCTGATTGAGCAGTCAGACAAACTGACCTCTGATATATCGAGCACTATGATTGGACGATATACAAGCGATGATTGCTGATTTGTGCGCAGCTCAACATGATGGCCGATATATTGATCCAATCATTCAGCCCTACTCAGGCCATTCCCAGAAATGATGACCTTACATTTTCTCTCCATAAAAACCTCTCCATCTCATCTCCTTGACTGCTTTCTTTCACCTTGGCTCTCCCTGACCTCCTCTCTGACCTCTTCTTCACTCCAGGGACTTTTTCTCTGATCACAACGGTCCAATTAGTCCTGACCTTCCTCCTCTTCATTCAGTCTGTTTTATCTCCCCCGGCTCCTCCTGTCTGTCACCTTCTATCTACGCTCACTTTAATTTTCTTTCTCTTTTTCTTGATGACTTTTTTCTTCTCTCATGCAGACATCCTCCTTTTTTTTTCCTTTATCAAACCTCATTTAACTTTTATCTCACTCATGTTATCTCTGAGAGGGGGGAGAAGGATTTCTACTTTGAACAAAAAGCAGAACAGAAGAAGAACATCATGGAGCTGCAGATAGCAGGAAGATGCTCACAGACTGCTTTCTGTGGTACAGAATTATTTAAAGCTTAATTTCAGTCACTGTTCGGTCCATGCCAAACTAATCTTAGCTTAGCAGTATCTGCCCAACACGAGTGATTCAAAGATGTGATGTGTTTTAATCACGCCTGATATTTAATAGAGCCGAGGACAGCAAATGTATTTTCACTGATTTCAGGCCAGGATCACCCACATGTTTGACAGCTGGAGCTGCAGCAGTCTCTTAATGTTGGATAAATACAATTTCCATCAAAACATAGCTCAGTGAAATCTGAATGTAAATACAAGATAAACTTCTAGACTGGCTGTGGCTTTTAGGCTTGGTGGATATGATTACATTTAAATAAATCTGCTAATAAACGTCACTAAGTTCACTTGGAAAAAGAGCTCTTTGCAGAAAAACCCTGAGACTTATTTTCAGTTTTCCTCAGTAACAAATAACAGTTATCGGTTCATCTGCAAACAGGAGCTGATGGTCACTAAAACGATATAAGCTTCGTTCCAGCCGGCAGTAAGAAGCTCATCTCTCCGCTGTGTCTCAGTAACACTTTCTTATCTGCGTCTCACTCCCTCTCTCTCCATCAGCTGCAGAACCAGACGGAGCTTCGGGTGACCAGCGCCGAGCGAGCAGCATCTTTCCTAGACGCCGCCCTGGCAGCGAGGAGGAGCAGCCGAATGCCAAACGACCAGGAAGTCAGAAGGAACTCCCACTTCCTGTTTACCCTGCACCTCTACCAGGAAAGGCTGGACAAGAGCAAAAAGGCAGCAAGTGGGTGTATCCATGGTTATTTATTAATTATTTTATTATTATTAAATATAGGGTTGGCCGCCAGTGGACAGACAAACAGAAGAAGAGCTGTGAGGAGGAGGAGGTCAGTAACTGTCCTCAGTGAGCTGTACTCACACTGCTCAGGAACCTCTGAAAAGTGAACTTCAGTCTGGTTTAAAAAGAAACTGGTTTTAAAGATTTACAGTAGGAGCATAAAGCTTGGAGCTGGGAGTCGTGGACAGAGCAGAGAACTCAGAGAGGATGAAGACATGGGCTGACAGACTCTTCTGTCTCTTCTGAGGTCAGGAGGAAGATGATGAGATGTTTCTGCTTTTACTGATGATGCTGTCCTTTTTATCACCGTCACAAGGATCTATCCAGGGTGGCTCCTTGGTGTAGTGGTTAACACATTCACCTTATACAGAAAAGATCCCCAGTCTGAGACCAAGAGGGGTCACAAACCCAGCCTCAGGGGCTCACAGGCCAGTGTACTCCTGGTGCCGGTCCCTGGCCCGGATAAAAGGGAGGGTAGAGTCAGGAAAGGCATCACATCCAGTGTGCCAAATCAAAAACATGCAAGTACCTTACATGGATGGGCTGTTTGGAGCTGGTGTGCATGTCAACACCTCCGAGTCCACTGTTCCCTTAACGATAAAGATGTTTGCCCTGTCCAGGTGAGGGGAGAGAATTAAGTATGCTGGGGTGTCATTAATGCATGAGGGGAGAAAGGGTTTGGAGCTCAATGCAGACTGAATGTAGTGATGGCAGGGGAGATGAGCTGTGAGACAGAGCCTTCTGTTCTTCAAAAAGCTCCTCCTTCACATTAAGAGGAGTCAGCTGAAATGTTCAGGCAGCTGATTAGGACCAGTGCCTCCTCTCAGAGATTTAAGGACCCCGATGTTTGCCCATGACTCCGGGGGAGCGATGTGTCCTCGTCGGTGTGGGACAGTTTTCATTTGAGATTATAATTTAGCTTGTTGTTGTTCATGCTGTTGCTGTCTGTTCCCCAACAACACCAACATATTCCGAAGATGGATTTGTGGACCAGTCTTTCTCCTCCTTGGGGTTAGGGTCGTGTCTTGTCTCCACTCCTGTTTGGGATGTTCATGGACAGGTTCTGAAGGTGCAGCTGAGGTCAGGTTGGTGCTGAGCGTGAGGAATGGAAGGAGGTGTTTCATTCCCAACAAACTGGCCTTTGAAGAGAAGCTGGTACTCAGCATGACACAGAAAACCCTAAATGAACCCAGTGAAAGTCTGAAAGCTTATCTGTCGTAGAGAAATGTGATAATCCTTAAAGTTCCCAGCAGTGAACAGACCTGTGTACATCAGTTCAGCAACGACTTGGAGAAGAAGCAGCAGGTTAGAGACTCCGACCCCTGAGATGAGAATAAAAGCCCCCATTAGTGACCGTGCAGCTGTGAAACTTGGCAACTCAATTAGCTGTTAGCTCTTTTTTCCTCCGCTCTTCTGCTCCAAACATGTAGCTGCTAATTAGCTTCATGTTGAATTGCCAACATGCTCAGCAAGAGCGTTTACAAGCAGAGCGGCTACGCTAGCACTACCTCCACCCACGTCTACCTGTCAGCAGAGCCACTTCCTCTGTTATTGGACTTTTATGCTAGAATAAATCTGCATGGCTAATGAGGCCTGACGGCTCGGTGCCCTGCAGTGTTTATAGACCGGCGGGTGGAAAAGCGTCCACTCAGCCACGCTCAGCAGTTTCTAAATCTTGCTGATGCGACGGCTGATGGTTCTCGCCGTCATTACTCTGAATTAATGAAATGAGCAGGCAGTTAAAGTGAGCAGAGAGATCAGACTGATACTGAAGCTTATCAGAATATTTATTAGAGCTGGAATCAGGGAAGAGATGCTGCCTGGACGTATTCAAATGAACCATTTGTAACATTTACACAGTCCATGTAGGCATAAATATGTTTATACATTTGGTTAGTAATGTAGTGGCACCACGAATCTGATGATTCGACTTGAGATTTGCTGCAGGACTTTAACTTTAGTGCCAAAGATTTATGGCTTCAGCTCCAGCTCACACACAGTTCAGGGTCCACAGACATTTTACATGATTTCTATCATATATATACAAGATATACGAGAGATTTCTTTACGCTAACGGCTGCTTTGTGGCTTGATGAATGACTCAAAGCAGCCAATAAGTAATTACAAAAAGCATTGATTATGTTTCTGTCTATAAACTAATCAATAAATTGTCATTTCAGCACTAACAAGCAGTTAAGGAGGGAGGGTTGTATACTAATGTCCTCCCTTTCTGCATGTCAGTGTCTGGTCGGAGTCGCCTCCACCTCCTGGATTTGGGCAGCTGTGAGACGGACATCAGCAGGACCAGAGAGGGAGGTGGGGGTCAGTGTCTGTCCCTCTCTGCGCTGGGAAACGTCATCCTCGCCCTCGCCAACGGAGCCAAGCACGTTCCCTACAGGTACGAGTTCACTCTGCGAGCATTTTAATGAGCCTGACAGGGGTCAAAGGTCACAGCGGCCAAACAACAGATGGACCAGTGATCCCTGTGAGGACAGAGGGGAGTGGGGGGGGGCAGACAGAATGTAATGTATTTTTAATGAGCTTTCAGTCCGTGTTAAATGGTTGTTTAGGCTGATGAATAAGTCACTTTGTAATGCTAATTGATGTGTATATTCAGTCCTCTGGGTGCTCGTTATGCAGCCTGAGCTCAGACTTTATTTTCAGCCTCATATTTGGTGTGTTGTTCGGTTTAACGCTTCACTTTTGTCTCCTTTAGGTTTGTAAGCTGTTTCAATCCTTCGCTTTCATGCCATACAAACTCTGATTTGAGGAATTTCAAAAACACAAGCACACACAAGCTGATTTGAGTCTTAAACTGTTTATTTACTTACTTTATGGATGTTTTTATCTCTTATTTCTTTGTTATTGGTGAGCTTTCCCTCCGGTCTTTCCCCTCTGTTCTCTTTTCTGGTTGTTTGTGAAGCACTTGTTTTATTTATGGATTGAATATCTGCACCAAAGAGTCTCATGTTATCATCCATGGACCTCTGAAGGAAAAAGACCAGCCTGTTCATATAGGAATCCTTAGTATCTTTATGTTTTCATGTCTTTTTATGAAGACTTTAAATTGCCTTTTTTTTGACAAACCACCCTTGAGTTGTTTGATGCTCCAGTCAGATCCATTAATAAATGATTCACATATATTTTTTCCAAAATTTACATCAAACAGTGAAGTGAGTGGAAGTTGAGCCAAAAGAACCACAGAAAACCCCCCAAATGAGGAATAACTAGTAATATTTTGGGGTCAGTGAGTGGCTGGAATTTAGTCTTGTTGGGTTAAAAAGGAGAAAAAGCTTAGATTGTAGTATGTAAATTCTGTGTTTGATCCCTCTTCTGTAGCTTTAGTCCAGGTCTTTTCAAAGGCAGGATTTCATGAACATTTCACTCTGTCTCTGCCTCCAGATCACATGTGGCATGTAGTTCAAAGTGGGCTTCATTAATGTGAAATGAGAGATCATTCCTATTCCTTTTTGCCAGCCTGTGCCCAACTGTTGCGTGGTGTAATGAATGGTATTTGCAGACCCGTGGGGATTCTCAGGCCCGTGGTGCGTCTTCTTTTTTGGGGCTAACGAAGAGTTTCTTAATGTATTATTCAGGGACAGCAAGCTCACCATGCTGCTCAGCGAATCTCTGGGCAACATTAACTGTCGAACCACCATGATCGCCCACATCTCCGACTCCCCGGCGAGCTACGTGGAGACGCTGACCACAGTGCAGCTGGCCTCTCGCATCCACCGCATGAGGAAAAAGAAGTCCAAGGTGCTTCATCTTTTATTCAGGTTTTTTTCTAAAGCTCCGTATGGTGGAGGTCATGGATCTCCAGTCCAGGGTGCAAAAGACAAAATATTATCTCGCCAGTACAGAACCAAACAGTTTACTCACTTATCAATGAAATAAATCCGTTTCTAACTTCTTTTTTTTACAGTACAAATAAAAAGTGTTGCCCCTTTTGAAATTCAGCACAAATTAGGTTTAAGGTAATAGAATAGAAAACTTCTCTGGACTAAGCTGAGAAACTGAGGATGTTTCACAGTACTGAAAAACAATTCTGTAACACTGAAGGCAGAAAAATTGAGGTTTAAAGGTGGTTATTGGTTGTTAATTAAAGTCTTCATATCATTCTCTGGGATTTCTGAAGGCTTTGGCCTCTGAATGAGTGTTCACTGATTTCCTGAGGCTGATAAGAATAAACCCACTCCAGTCCATAATGTAAATCAGGTCAGGGAGTCATATGGTCATAATTCATTGGGTTTTTCCTACCGTGATATGATAGATAATCAGTAATAGTGTGTCTACAGGGATGGGAGTTTGTGCGTTGAGATGGGATCGGCTTGTACCCTCATTAGGCAGACTGACACGCTGTGTTTGTATGTTATAGATTGCAAACCAGAGTTACCAGCGTATACATCTCACTGCATTAATTC
Source organism: Heterochromis multidens (assembly GCA_015108495.1). Taxonomy (NCBI): domain Eukaryota; kingdom Metazoa; phylum Chordata; class Actinopteri; order Cichliformes; family Cichlidae; genus Heterochromis; species Heterochromis multidens. The sequence goes on along the minus strand of VUQS01001111.1, from coordinate 22,960 downwards.
TAATATAACCCACTGAGTGCACTTTTAACCCCAGACTGTACTGACACAGGCGCTAAAGTAATGATTTCCCTTCGGGTTAATTACTGCATACTTTAACTCTCTTTGGTATGTTAAATCTGTGTTATTTCTTTTTTATTCGCAGCATGCCTCCAGCTCATCTGGAGGGGAGAGTTCCTGTGAGGAAGGCTCATCCCGTCGACCTCCTCATCTTCGACCATTCCACCCTCGGACAGTGGCCCTCGACCCGGACGTTCCCCTGCTACTCTCGAGCGATCCTGACTATTCCTCCAGCAGCGAGCACTCTTGTGACACCGTCATCTACGTCGGGCCTGGAGGGACGGCAATCTCAGACCGAGAGCTGAGCGACAACGAGGGTCCGCCTTCCTTCGTTCCCATCATTCCTTCCCTGAACAAAAAGCGAGTCAAAGATGCACCCAAGTCCGATGGTGATCACTTTAAATGTAACACATTTGCAGAACTGCAGGAGAGACTTGACTGCATTGATGGCAGTGAGGGTCCTGCCACGTTCAGCACAGAGGTCAAATCAGTAGCACTGAAGGCTCAGAGTGGAGCTACTAAACTCACAGAGGCAACCTCTCCACCCAAATCTGATAAGAACTCCTCCCAGAGGTTCTCAGAAAGCACACTGACAACATGCACAAATAAACCTGATCAGGAACAGTCCAAACTTCCTTCAGCTGGTGGCCTCATGGACACTTCCAAAAGGACAAGTGCAGATGGAGAGAAACTTTTGGCCACCCCCTTCCAGCCATGTGCGGTAAAGTCAGGGGGTGCTCATACCCGTGATTCAGAGCCTGTGGTTCGAGAGAAGGTCTACCTCAGAGGAAGTGTACCCAAGCCGTTGGCCTCACCGTCCTTACCCAGGACAACCAGGACAGTACCTCAGCCTGGAGAGGCTCTCAGCAGGACTCCCCCTGTGGGTATGAGTCAGCAAGCAATGAGACAAGACCAGCCACCCAAATCTGATAACCCTAACACAGACAGAGCCACTTACACAAGTAGATACCCCATGGAGGTAAACAACCTCCGAGCCTCTCTGTTAGGACGATGCCTGGACAGGGATTTTCTGAGGACCACCATCACTCTGCAGCAGCCCGTGGAGTTGAATGGAGAGGATGAGCTTGTGTTCACAGTTATAGAGGAGCTCCCTCACGGCCTTGTCCCAGATAACGGTCGTCCCTCCAACCTCCTCAGCTTTAACAGTGACTGCTTTCCACAGGCTTTAGCTGCTGGCTCTCGCCCGGTTAGCATCATCAGCAGTATTAATGATGAATATGATGCTTACACGTCTCAACAAGGAGCCGTGGGACCAGGTGCTGATGTTGGCATTGACCGCCAAGAAAGTTTGTTGTCCCAACATGACAAAAAGCAGCAATCTGTTGGCTCATGGCCATGTGAATCAGCTGAAAGTGATGCTCTTCATTCACAAAGCAGGCTTTACTTAAGGGATAAAACAATGGAAAATACCTCCTTGCTGACCTCACCGAGTATATTTCATAAACAGCCATTCTTACAACATGGCATAAAGAGCTCCTTAAATGACAGCGGTGTCTGTTTTTCAGAGCTGGACAGCGACCCCGCTACCCCAAACAAACCATCTTTTACCAAGTGCCCTGCCTCCCCCGAGTCAACCAAAGCCTCTCTTAAAGGCTCTCTAAAGGTGAAAGCCAATACCCTGAACACATCAGTGTCAGCGCAGATTCCCCATCATGCCACCCATTCCAGTCTTCCCAGGAAAACCAAGCCTACCTCATCTACAGCTGTGGGCTGCAGCAGACAGGAAGGCAGACAGGATGACTTTTTTCTTCACGGAAGCAGTCATTTTGATCCCAGAGAGATAGAGTTTCTTTCTGCAGGTAAGCCAACAAGAAGTGGCATGACTAATGTTTCCTCCAAGAGGTCTGCAGGGAACAGCAACAGCGTACCTCGCCCACCAAAGGCACAGATGTCTTCTTCAGCTCAGAGGGTTGTTGATGGTTGTGAGAAGTCCAGCAGCAGGAGAGGAGACACTCTTATCAAGCTGCCACGACTCACTCGGGGTGCAACAACTCTAGGAACCGTTTCAACGCCCCAGAGTTCGGAATCAAAATGGGCCTATGAAGCTGCATCAGTGATCGGTACACTAAGGTTTTCATCCCTGGGAAAAAAGGCAAATGGACAAAAAAGCAGCACAATGTCCAAGTTTGGATCTGGAAACATTTCTCCTTCTGCTCCTTTAGTCAGACAGTCAAGCCAAGAACAAAAATTAAGAATTGTGCTATCTCCAAGTGCCTTAAAAACAAGCAGTGACACTGGAAAGTCCTCATTCCCTAAAACATCAGCCTCAGAGGAGGAATTCCATGTCAGGCTCAGAGCAGATTCATTCAGCCACAGGACATCCAGTTTAAAAACTGAACACAGTTCTGCAAGGACATCCTCAAGCCTGAAGACACGAGGAGCCAAATCAGATTCTTCCAGGTACTTCGGGAGTCTGATGTCTCTGGAGAGGTGTGACAGTCAAACCTTAGCTGGGTCCAAACCTGAACTGTTCAGAGAGAACAGTGGTGCTATATCCGGAGGTAATGGCAGATCCAACAGATCAGTGCCGAAACTTGGTGTTCCAGCATCCACCTCCACATCTGCCTCTCCATCTCAAGTTTCATCTGGTGTCTTTGCAGCTACAAGCAAACTGGGGCAGGTCCGCAGTGGCAGCGGATCAAGAGCAGCAGCTTCTGGTGGACTGAAGGTTCGAACACTGTCTTCCAGCAGTTCTAAGAGCCTGAGCTCTGCCCCAAAACCTCCTGAGAATGCAGCTGGGCGCAACACCAACCTACCTCCGAATGGCAAGTCCCCATCTCGCTCGGTAACAGGAGCCAAGACAGGAAGAGGCACCATCATGGGCACCAAGCAGGCCATCAGCAGAGCAGCTAACAGCCGGGTTAGTGAGCTAGTTGCATGTAGCCAAAGGAGGCAGCTTGGCGCTGGAGTAACAGGAAGTGACAGCATCAGCAGCAGGACTAGTAGCATCACTGGGTCACCACTCAACGCACCGCTACCGTCACCTTACAGCAAGATCACGGCGCCTCGGAGGCCGCAGCGCTACAGCAGCGGGCATGGCAGCGACAACAGCAGCATCCTCAGCGGGGAGCTGCCACCTGCAATGGGCCGCACCGCCCTGTTTTACCACAGCGGGGGCAGCAGCGGCTACGAGAGCATGATCCGAGACAGCGAGACAACCGGCAGCACTTCCTCAGCGCACGACTCCATGAGCGAGAGCGGAGCGTCCTCATCAAACAGAAGCAGAGTTTCTAAGTCGCCCAAGAAGAGAGGAAACGGTGAGTCCATACTGCAAGAAAAAAAGAAAAAACAGGTGCTGGAATAATGTAACTGAGACACAGCTGACTATTTAAGCACTTTAAATTTTAATTTCACTCAACAATCACCTTCTGAAGGACACAGTAATGTTCATATTGAGATCATCTGATGATGTGTTGCGTAACCAGTTTCTTCTACAAATGCATGTCAGTGTTTGCATTTCCTATGCAGCCCTGCCTCCTCCTCAGTGATCAGATCTCAACAAACAATATTTGGAGCAAAGAGTATAACTTTGTCCAAAATCATTCATTCATTCACTACTTTTTGCTCACTATAGAGGGAGTTCTATGTAGAGGACTATATAATGAGCTCATCAGCAATAAGATCAAACACTTTTGGGCAGTATTTTGGTCATTTTCTCTGCGCAGTTACATTATTGCTGTCATTTAATTAAAATGTAGCAGATCAGCTGAATATATGACTACCAACATGAATTTAGTTCTACTTTTGTTTTTCTTGGGAAAGGCTAAATACAGTATGCATAAATGGAAGCTGGAGTTAGTTTTTAGGGTTTGTTGTAAGTCTTCTTAAACTTATCTATTCTCTTTTCTATCCCAACCCTATTACTAAAACCATTAACTGGTATATCAGCTTCTGTTCTGTCTGCTAATCCTTATTAGTTTTCAGTAGATAGGTCGGCACATCTCTTTGAGCCCCACATTGAGTTTAATAGACTAGAACCAATCAAACTATGGGACAAGAGACAAAAATGCAATGAAGAGCCACATAAACAGACATCTGGCCAGCCTACCCTTCCTCCTTCTGTGTCTGTCAGCAAATCTGGCCCCACTTGCTCACAAGTTAACCTCAGTGTTAACCACATGGCAGCTGACATAGAGATAAATGAGCTGCACAGTTTACTCTCTGAGCGACTGTAACTACGCAGTCATGGAATCACTTTACACTTCACTCACTATTTCATAATTGTTTTCATCTGACAACAAAAACAAAAATATGTAAATGAGAACAGCTTTATGGGAAATTTGGTTGTATTGCTCAAAGATCAGGACCCTTTGCTTACATACAGCAGAACATCTAACCCACCTCACAGAAAATACAGGTAAGTTTTTCATGATATGCATCTGCCTTTGCTGTTGAATTCACAGCATTTGCATTCTTACTTTATCTGTTGACAGATAATAGCTTTGATTTTTATAAAAGGCAAAAACAGCAGCTCATGCAGAGGAATGTGGAAGCTGCACTGCTTTTTCATCTCAATGAGATATTATTTAAATAAGCTTTGAAATTATTACAGTTAATGGCAAAAGTTTAAAGCTCAAATTTGACACTCAGCAACTCTTTCTCCATGTATTGACTCAGAAAGTGAAAGAGCCATAAAACTCATCTCTGCTGAGAAATTAACATATTTATGGCTTTTTCCAATATCCATCAGAGTTTGATGATGTGATGAAAGTGGCTGCTCACAACAATATTCCCATGAATGCTGAGCACATTGAAGAGTACAGGTGCTATTGCTGTGGGAGCATCTATCAAAGGCAGCTCTCCTCCCTGATATCTCAGCGTGTGAAATTATCTCTCAGCCCGGCGTCATTGTACAAAAACTCGACATCCTCGCGCATTATGTGGCACGCCGTTGCTGTGTGTTCCACCTTACAGCAGCTGATTGTGATTCATGCGGCGTGCAGGCCGGGCAGCCTGATGCATATGGAATCAGCACTCGTGTGATCTGCCTGCCATCAGTCTGTGGATCTTGGCTCATTTCTGCCTCATGAATATTTCATGAAGCCACGGCAATTCCCGGTGTACATATCCAACTCCAATTATCACCCACACCCCCTCCCTATCCACTACACACCACTCCACGGCATTCACACCCACACTCACTCCTCCTCGATCTGTCACCATGTCTGAGTCCTCAGTCAGGGAGCCGGGATGTTTTTAATAATCCATAAAGGCTTTTTGTTTGCAGCTGCTTTTGCTTTCACTCATGAAGTTAATTTGACAGCTGCATGTACAAAGTCATTAAAAATACGAGTGAGATCTTTAGGTGGATGGCAGTGGTGTTAAAACCTGATCAGCAGCACAAATGGATGTTGACACAGAAGGAAGGCGCTGGTAGCACCACAGAAGAAGACAAGGCTAATTAAAAATAATGAGCTGTGTGGGCTGTCAGCTTATATCAACAGCCTTTATTAAGCTTAATATGATATTATTTCAGGGATCTGCTCGCCTCGGGACAAACAAACAGTTTTCTGTTATAGTTTGGTGAGATTTTACGTTCCAGCTGTGATTTGCAGTGTCATATCTTATCATAAATCTATCACTACTTTCTGCGGGTATTTAAAAGCAGCTTCACAGCATTTTACACGTAAGAAATATTTTTTATTGCCAATGTGTGGACAGATTTTAAGGAACTGAAAAGATAAGACTAATGATTGCCTCTAACAGCTGTTTGACTCATTTCTGTGTGAAGGACTTTGGTCGAATTTGCCCCAAACATCCAAAGGATGTGACATTAATCCTCGCCAAGTAGCCTTGAGGCCTCTTTTCTGCTCTCCTACACTGCTAACACACAACCGCCTCCCAGCGTAACACACTCCAACATAAACTCCACACAGACCAAAACCAATTCAGTTCAATTCAGTTCAATTTTATTTATATAACCAACACTGATGTGGCTTCAAGGAGGATTTTGCTACATTTGCAAGCTAACTGCTACCTTTGGTACCTAATAATTTGTCCTCATTAGTAGGTAAATTCAGTTCAGTTCAGATTTATTTATATAGTGCCAATTCACAACTACATTCACCTCAATGTTCTTTATATTGTAAGGTAAAAAAAAAAAAAATCCCTTATGAACAGCACATGGTGATGGTGGGGAGGAAGAACTCTCTTTTAACAGGAAGAGACGTCCAACAGAACCAGGATCAGGGAGGGGCAGCCACCTGAGAGAAAGAGAAGAGAGCATAAAGGAAACAGGACAGAACACACAGTTTAATGATGCGTCATACAAACACCAGAGGGAAAAGGGGGGAGTGGAGGAGCAGTGCATGACAACCAGGGGTCACAGGCCAGTATCCTCCCAGTGCCGCTCCCAGATAAACGGGGGGTTGCATCAGGAAGGGCGTCCGAGTCAAACATGAGGATCCAGCTGCTGTGATGACCTGCTGGGAAATAAAGGAGCAGCCGAAGGCATCTTTAAAGTCATGTGGTGCAGCTAAGTTACAGTTTTAGCTGGATAATCCTGCTTGCTGTTGTTATTGTTATTGCATCTGAGTGCTATTGGCTGTCTTTCTAAATGACATCACTGGTTCCATGTGTTGAGTCGAAAGGTGCTGATTTGATCCAGCAGTAAATTAGTTAACTGTACAAAGCAGAGGTGTGTGACTAACACTTGATTTCTTCAGTCATTCCCTCAGTACCTGGATGCTGACTGCAGGTGAACTGCAGGTGAACCTTTAAGGTTTAAGATGAAAGGACGCAAACACTGGGTACCTGCAGGATACAGTACTGGGAAATTTAATTTGAATCAGCCTCATGTTATAAAGCTGCTGAGTGATGGATCTGACTCTTAATTAAAATAACAATTACTGTATTCCTCATTAAAGATGAGCCACGATCCACCTGAAGCTGCATGTCCGTATGATATTACACCGTATTCAGACGACAGAAAGCTTCCACATCTGTGACAGAGAAAGATTGTTTTGTGCTCTTGCTGTAATGAGCTGCCGCAGGCCTGAAGCAGCACACCTGCCAGGCTTTTTTCCTGCTGCACCCCCAGCGCCGATGTTTAATGAGTGAAACTGCACTTTGAATTTTACACAGCGAGAGGCAGGTCTGTGGGCTCTGAGAGGCTTTACTGCACAATAAGAAAGTTGGTGAGCACTCACCGTGTTTCCTTCCACTGCAGCAGGAGCCAGTAATGATCAGCACACAAACATCATCATACAAACAGAGAGGATCACACTGTCCTCATAGTTTTTATTCATTTCTTCAATTTTCCTTCCTCCAGGGTTCCTGCGGCGGCGGCTGATCCCCGCCCCCCTGCCGGACACCTCCTCTCTGGGCCGGAAGGTGGGTGGTCAGTGGGTGGACCTGCCCCCACTGGGCGGCACCCTGAAGGAGCCCTTTGAGATAAAAGTGTATGAGATCGACGACGTGGAGCGCATGCAGAGGAGGAAGGAGGCACTGATGGGATCAGAGGTGAGGCAGACTCCACCTGCTTAAATAACGGTGCGCTGCTCATGGCCATCATAGCCATAAGAAGTCCAGTCTCACAGGCTCGTGTCAGTTTTACAGTGTGCTGATGTAATCCCACAAACATGTCTGAGCTCCATCAGCGTCTCCATGAGGAGGTCGGGATGGATGATGGGTGTACAGAGGCCTCAGAGTTCCCTGTGATCAGTTTACTCCTCCACATGTCAGAGAGACAGCTGCCCCTCCTCCTCATACAGAGATCTCTGATTGGGATTGGGAATATTGAAAATGCATCGTAATTTCTCCAGTTCTGAGAGCAGAACCGCTAACGTTGGATCTTATTGATACCCTGTGTTTGACTGTGATGTGTTTTATGTCCAATGAACTAAAGCCACCGTCCTCCCTGAACCAGTACCACAGATGGGAGTCTGAATGGTGTGCTTCTGCTTCAGTCCATGAACAGGCTTCATTACCATGAGTGCACGAGGTCTTCAACATAAAATGTACAGATAAATGTCAATCTAGAGAAGGTGTACCTTATGTTTTCTGAAGTGTTCTCATGGTTTCCTGCTCAGAGCGGGACATTCAGTGTGACTGCACACAAAGCACCAATGCTTGGATAAATTAAGCCCCACTAAAGACCGATTAAAAATCTTTTCCTTAAAATCCTCTTTGGGATGCGCTGAGATGTTTTCTATCCAGGAAAACCTGGTTTACCTCTCACTGATCCAGGTTTGTTATGTATGCCAGCAGCCTGGCTCAAAAATGAGTCAGCCATAGGTTCATTATTAAAACAGCCTTAAGCAGCTGCTTGTTTAAATGGAAGTGTGTTCATGAATCAGTCTGAAACAGTCAGAGCATCATCTGAACTCTCAGCCTCAGTCTGAGCGCGCTCAGAGGAGGATTTAGTTTTTTTTTATCCAAAACAACACCGCTAGTCAAAAATATTCATTTCTATGCAGGACGCACGATAAGATACATGAACGTTGTGTTATCTTACTTCCTTAGCAGTACTGTTACGTCCCTGCATAGTCCCTCATGGACTTTTTCCTGGCTTAAAGCGGTCCATGATCCTGAAACCAGACCTAAACCCTGAACCGGAGTCTGAACAGGTCAGAAAACTGGACCCCGTGGGAGGAGACTGGACTGAAGATCAGCTCTGTCAGAAGAAAGAATCAGTTTTCATTTTACTGGTGATTCGTGTCGACAGATGGAGGCAGAGTCAGCTGACTGCAGCGGCTCATGAAGGAGAGGCTGAACCGTCTGCAGCTGAGATCATAAAACTGAGATCACACTCTGATGCCTGCTGACCTTCCCTCACATTATCTCTGGATGGTTTAGCCTTCAAAGATGTTTTTGGGACCTGTTTTCACATCAGTCTGTTGTGGCGTCTCTAACAAATCTGAGGCAGCAGTTTGAGTTCAGGATGTGAAGCTCTGCAGTCTGAAGGTTTCTGCAGGAACATGAAGCTCAGCGACGCTCTGCTGCACTGAGTGTCACTCCATCCTGAGCTCAGAGTTAATTGTTGAGTCAGTCTTAACTGCTTTAGAGGAGGAGGAGGAGGAGGAGTGAGTGAAGGTTGTCCTCGGCTGGTTGCTCTTTACAACAGTCGCCTCTCTCAGGGTTAACGGGTCATTAACCTTCAGCATCGGCAGAGCGGGGTGTCGAGGGAGGGAAGGCGCTCTGATTTATTTTCAATTAAAGGAAGATGATGTGCTCTTCATCTTTCAGAGTGCTGCTTGATAAATAATCCGTCTCCTCTCTGTTTGTGTCTCAGCAGCCGTTCCACGATGTTGAGAAGGTGAGTTCTCCTTTCAAATGTTTCTGCACAAACACGCCTCACACCGAGTCATCATTTCATTTCCTGAGCTGCTGAGCACAGAAACCAGAACCAAACTGTCACAGCGAAACCACCGTCCTCTGTCCTCATGACTCATTTATAGTTTGTGTAAAATATAGCATCAGAGGGAGAAATACAGAATTCCAAAACAGGTTTTTTAGCAATAAACTCCAGAATTTCTCCTGTAATTAATATTTGAGTTATAGCTGAGTGTAGTGAGTCGTGCCCTGGACTCAAACTCACCTGATAAAGGTCTGTCCGCATCCCCTACATATCTCCTAATGCTGTCACTTTTATTAATCTTAGTCTTCAATCATGCACAGATTGTGAGACCACAGAGAAACAGCACATCCAGCCTGAAAGGAGTGTTTGAGGTGTTTTTGTGTCTCTTTGCTTGTTGATTTCTCTGATTGTGAAGTCATTTATTTCTACAGCACATTTAAAAACAAAGTGCTGAATGTCTAAAATCATCAGATTACATAAAACACAGAACAAAACGACAGAGTTTAAGAAAGGAAACATAAAGTCAAGACAAATAGAAGCAGTCAGAGCTCAGTCTGGTTTAAAAGCTGAAGAATAAAAACTGGTTTTGAAAGTGTGTAAAGGTGGAGAGGTCCTGAGGAGAAGGCCAGTTTGTTCCACAGTTTAGGACCTGATCTCCTCTGAGCTGTAATCACTGGCAGCCAGTGTACGACGCTAATCTGGAGGAGATGTGGTCTCGCTTGCACGAGCCAGTTAATTACTGTGCTGCAGAGTTTTGGACCAGCTGTATAAAGACTGTTATGATAGTCAAGTCGAGATGAGATGGCATGGATAACCCTCTGTGAAGCACAGGAAGGGCTTCACCTTTGCAACATGAAAGAAGCTAGCTTTAACAGCAGCATTTATCAGAAGTTAGATGCTGTCAAAGATCACTCCCACATTCCTGCCAAAGGGTTTTTATAAATCCTCAAAGGTCGCAGAGGTCAGCAGCTCCAAACACAGTGACCTCTGTTTTCTGTTCAATGCACTGACATCGTCCACACTATCCAGTGAGGCCTTCAGAGGAATCATGGATGTACGTTTCAGTGGCAGGTAAACCTGCGAGTCGTCTGCATAACAATGAACCCAGAGGCCATGTTTTTAAAAAAACAGAGCATATAAAAAGGACTGGGCCATGAATGGACCCTTGGGGTGGGACCCAGTGAGAGCGGGGTTTTTGAGGATGATGTCAGCCTAACTGTAAAACTTCTGTGGGTTCTCTTGGTCCCTTTGATTCGCCTTTCCATCTGTGTGTTCACTCAGCCTCTGTCTTTGGTTTGTGTCTCTTGTTTTATGTTTTGCTGTTCAGTTTCAGTCTGTTTGTGTCAGCGGTGCTTTCATCTGTTTGCACTGGACTGAGATCGATTCGTTTTGCATCTTTTCAGGCGGTTCTGTCACTCTCCAGTTGATTCTTTTTGCTCATTTTCTGCTTCTTGTTTTATTTCTGTTTGCAGTCGATTTTTATCTCTTTGTGTTGCTTTTGCATGTCTCCCATCACATACAGTCTCTTCTCAGATGTCAGTACAGCTTGTTGTGTCATGCTCACATCGTTTGCATCGCTTGCTGATCAGTTTGTATCTCTGTGGCTGATTTGAGTCTGTGCAGCATTTTTATCTCGTACTGCTTGTTGTCCTTTTGTTTCTCAGGGGCACTTTTATCAGTTATCTATTTATGCTCATTTTCATCTCTCTGAGGTCCTCAGGTGTCCTTCGCTGCTATGTTGCATTCATTGGTTTATATTTTATACCTCATTGTCCTTCATGGGCCTCAGCAGTGCTTTTATCTGTTTGCATCTCATGATGGAAAATACATGAAATCATCCCCAAAGTCTCAAAATGTACTTTCTCAGGAAATTTTAGTCTTATTGCTAACCTAAATAATTTTATAAACACAGTTTAGATCGACTGTGATTTATCAAAGAGGCTCTGAAAGCTGAGAGCTGGTGTGTGTTTTCTGATGCGAGCAGCAGAAAGCGCTGATCAGCAGCTCAGAAACACTGCAGCGATTATAAACTGCTGCAGCTCGCAGTAACACAAGAAAGCAGCTGTGATATGAAACATGTGACCGTCTCTCGTTCCGCTGATGCAAATCCTGAAGTTCGTACTTTAATATTTGTAGCTTACACAGAAATTCAAACAGTCCCATCTGAAGAAAAGCTGGAAAAGGCCAGGCTGAAGGTCCCAGATTGGATCTTTTTTAGTCGCTCACGTGTCCACAGTGTGCCACGTCATTCTCCTTCCTCCTGCCTGTATCCACCTGCTGTCAGCCCTGCTCTGTAGCTTTAAATCAAATGAGCCTTTCCTGCCACAGTGACCCGAGCCAGGAAATGAGCGTCCTTGCTGGTTTCACATCACTCTTTAACACCCCGTGGCATCCTGTGGGTGTGACTGCGTCGGGTCGGGTGCTCACAAACAAGCAGATTAAATGTTCCCCTTAACAAACTCTCAGACACAGCCTTTGCTTTAAGACTGTTTAAGAGTTTTTGAAACTCTGATTGTAATCAGTCCAGAAATATAACTTCCACACATCAGGTCTGCTTCATGACCCGCTCGTGGGAAGCGGCCGCCTGATGCAGACCAGCCAATCCGACTTTTTTTAAAACTCACTAAAACCTGAAAAGAAATATCCGCCTCTTTGAGTGGCTGTTTTTCATCAGCTGCATAATCAAACATATTTATCAAATTAACACAGATTTACCATTTAGTTCATTTCTCAGCTGCACGATGAACTCTTTTATTACTGCTCAGTTTCTTTGAAGGAAGAACCATGTTTCTCACACTTCTTACAGACTTTCAATAAAAATGTCTCAGGATTTTCACAATAAAGTGCTCTGACGGACAGTTGTAATAAAATAAAGCAGCAGCTGGATTTCCCACTCTGTATTTCTAACAGCTGTAATTAAGTGCAGCCGAAAGCATCCACTGATCCACCTCTCTGTCACCTGCTCGTCCTCAGCTGTCCTTAATCCCCTTCTGAGCACAGATTAAGTCTACAGCCAGCAGATTAGCGCCCTTGCTAATTTTATCTGTGGCTGACTCCTAATTAAATCCAGCAGTGGACACAGATTGAAGTCTCAGAGCAGGTTAGGAGAAGCCTCGTGCTAATCCCCCCCTCCTCTTCCTCACCTCTATAAGCCGCTGTGCTGCAGGTTTGTGGCTCTGACTGTGTGTTTGGTCCTCAGGGTCTGCTCTACTTTAACGCCCGGCTGAGGATGCTGGAGAAGCGGCAGCAGCAGATCAGAGAGCTGAAGAGCAAACACGAGAGGCTGAAGGCGGAGCTGGACGAGGCCAAGAGCCGGCTCATGCTCCACCCGAGCAAATGGAGCGGAGAGTGTGAGTACGAGCGACAGCTAAGTTATTATCAGCTCAACACCCCTGCACAGGGAAGAGCTGGTGCTCATGTAATACTCATGTAATAGATTACTTATTTACACCCTTTAGAAAACCTTTGTTACACTGCTCTAACATTACTGTGGTATTTTTCTGCAACACTGCTTCAGACGTATGGACTAGTATTCATCAGTAAGCAGTATAATGTAGAATGAGCAGCTTTCTAGGGGATTTTAGCATGTTTGTAGTTTTATTTTATATTCTGATGTCAGCGCAGAGAGGTGGAGCCTGTTCTTAATGTTCATACTCATCACAGTGACACCACCACACCTCACATGTTGTACAGTTTGATTGTTTAATCGTGAAGTTATTCCCACCTGTTGGCAAGCTGGAGGTATTTCCTGCTTTAAAGGCAAACTTAAAGACTGATTTTGTGTTTGTGTGCAGGACAGTAAACCTCCTCCTGCTCCTGGATCCAGAGAATCCCCACAGAAAATAAGCTCTGTGGGTAATAAGAGATTATGTAAGGGGAATCATTTCCACAGTTGCTGCAGTTTTTATGGTTTTAAGTGTAAATGCAGCAGCCAAACATCAGCGTGACCACAGCCAGGCTCTGGTGTTTGGTGTGATGAGGTCCACAGCCTCATTTAGACACCTGTTAGCAAAGAAAACGACAGGTGAGGAAAAGTGGAGGAAATGTTCCCGTGTCACTGAAAGAGGCATAAAAGTGTACAATCTTTGCACTTTGAGGTCAGCTGACTCTTTCATGAGAACATGGAAAAAGGCACCGATTTAAGGCCCTTCATCAGGCTTCCACCGGTCAGCCAATCAGAGGAAAATGAGCTTTTATAAAGGAGATAAAGCAGCTTGTTTGAGACCGAGGAGGAAGTGAAGGGCTGCAGGGACCTGATGAATGGGTGAATCATGCTGCTGTAGCAGAGTGAGATGCAGCTGCAGAGCGCACAGCGGCTCCTCTACATGTGAGCACTCAGTCTCTGAGGTGTCTGAGCTCACAGATGCTCCTCTCCTCTCTGCACTGCCTTAAACTTGTGAGCAGATTTAGAAGCTGCCTCCTCCCTCTTTCAGCCCCGAGCAGCTCCTGACCCCAAACACCGAGTGGACGAGCAGAGTTTGTTTCCTGCTGAGTGCCGGCGGAGGCCTGAAGCCTCGCTGCTCCATTATGCTTCTATTTCTGGACTGTGGGAACAAAAGCAAAGAGCTTGCGGTGCTCCAGAGACGAGAGCAGGGGTGTTTATTTGGAGAGGAGAGCCAAACAGCCAGGCGGGGAGAAGGGATTATATGAACATCTTTTCATTATTTCTCTGTCAGCGGGGCAAACTCTGAGGTCACCTCAAAGGAAAGCCTCCAATTCTTTCCCCAAGAAACACTCGACTCTGCAAAAACACGATTAAAGAGCTGGCAGCAGAGGGCTGAGTGGGCCTGCAGATCAATGAGACATTAGTGGGTCAGGTCTGATCCTTATTGGCTGCAGGAGGACAGCAGCATATCCCAGCACGCCCTGCACCATCACAGGCCGTTAGTTCATCATCAGTCATAACATAAAGACAGGAAGCCGGCCTCCATCACTGAAAAGGGACAGCACATTGATTTTCTCATCTCTTTCATTATCGTGTCATTTAGATCGTGAATTCCCTGGATGGTGACAGCAAACAGAAACCTGAGGGAGGCTCTGCAGCAGCAGCTCCTCTTCTTCTGAGACATCACTCAACACAGACATGAAACACACGTCTTCTTCATGTCATTTCCTCTGTGGTCCACTGACCATAAATGTCCATAAATCAGTGCATTGATGAGAGGAAGCTGCAGGGCTGCCTGAGAATCTGTTTCCTGGTTCATCTGAACATCCATGCTGGGCTGCAGACAGGAGCTCCTCACAGCTCACCTGCTGACTGTGGTGTTCAGAGGATGCACAGCTCTGTGTGTGATGATGCTCATGTCTGAACCTTTCATTTTGTTTTGCTTTTAAAATGATTCACAGAAACAACTTGAGGGCTTCTGACTTCATATCTGAGCACTTTCTCAAACTTTTAAAACATTTAAATGTTTCTCCATCAGCAGCTGAAGGCACTGCGATGCACAGTCTTCAGTGTGCTGTGACTTTCCTGCACAGCTTCCTGTGATGCTATAAAACACACACATCAACACTGGTTAACGTATACAGAATAAAATGGTAAATGGACTGATTCTTATATAGTGCTTTTCTACTCTCCCAGAGCACTTTATACAACATGCCTTCATTCACCCATTCATTCTCATTCATACAAGCACTTATTTCTATACTCAAGTGCTATCTGTTTACCATTCACACGCCGATGGATGCATCGGAGAGCAACTTGGGGTTAGTATCTTGCCCAAGGGCAAGATTTGGCATGCAGCCAGGGTTCGAACCACCAACCTTCTGATTAGCAGATGACCTGCTCTACCTCCTGAGCTACAGCCACCCTGTTGTGGCCTGAAGGCTGAGGCCAGACAAACTGTAAGGCTGAGATCCCTGTAAGAGATTTAAATATCAGAGTAACGTCTGCTAGTTGAGCCTGAAGTGCAGCCTGACCCAGAGTGGGTAAGAGCTTCATGGAGTCGTTCTTGTCTGCAGTATGAAGGGCCTGCATGTTGTTTCCTGCTCCGTGGCTGTAGTTTGTTGGTCTTTGTGCAGACAGGAATCTGTTTCTGAAAAACTAACCCGTCTCTCCGTGTTTTCAGTCGACGTGGACCAGGACCTGGACCGGGAGTCCCAGGAGTACCTGGAGGCTCTGGCTCAGGCCACGGGGGAGCTGGAGTACTGCGTCAACCTGTGCAAGTCCCGTGTCATGATGGAGACCTGCTTCGACATCGTGTCGACAACGACGGGTGCCGCTGCTCAGGGGGGCCAGCAGGAGGTTGAGGTGTGAGAGGAAAGCCCCTCACATCATCTCACAGCAGGAAGCTGAAGACCGCTGCCACAGCTTCATTCATTCATCCATCGACAGGAAGACTCACGCTAGCAGGAGGAGGAGACTTCCTGTCAGAGCAGAGCAACAAACTGCTGATCAGAGATCAGATCTCACAGAGGATGGAAGCTCTGGAAGTGCCTTTCTATTTATTATCTTATTAATGTAATCTTATCCTCCTCATTTATGATGTTGTTTTTTATGGTGCTGATCTCTGAATTGATCCGTTATGCAACAATTTCATAATAATGAAAATTAATTCACCTCAGATTATTTTACTGCCTTCAACACCAACACCGACTCACAGTTCGTCCGCTTGTGTCTGTGTTTAGTCTTTAACTCAGACTTTAGGTTTGAGAGTGACGACACTTCCTGAGGAAACCCTGATCTGGCTGTGTATTAATGAATGACATCAAGAATAAAACATCAGAGTCTGCTTTTAGTCTTCTCGCAGTGATCCACACACATGCATGAGTACAGACCGATTCAGCTGCCCAAACATCAAACTTTGATCCTGAATAACCTGAAGCCAGACTGCAGGTTTTATCCCAGCTGAATGACTGCACACAGCATGAACTAAAAGACTCGAGTGGATGTGAACAAACACTGAAACAAGCTGGTTTTAGAAAACCTGCCTCTAGTTTCCAGGATCAGCTCCTCCACGCAGAGTTCACCCCTCGCACGTTCTCAGTCACTAAAACTACTCCAGGCTGCAGCGGTACAGATGTTTCAGCTTGTAAAACATCAGTGACAGCATTCGGCAGCGTGAATGATGACATCATCTGCACTAGAGCCCGACCAATACACCAATATATGTTTATAACAGCCTATACATGAAAATTAGATATGTAAAGAAGAGACGGAGAAACACCCTTCAACCATGTTATGAGTGCTGTTATTTGTCCACTAGAGGGTGCTCTGCAAATTCCCTGTTGGCAACACAAAACAACAACCAGCTGATCGGAGCAGAGCGTGAACGAGTACTTGAGGACTTGTGACAGTAGTCAAAAAATCACTGAATATCAGCCTTAAAAATCCTGTATCGGTCGGACTCTGATTGGCACATTTCAAAATAAGATCCTTCAGGGTTTCAGAGTGTATCGATGTCAAAGACCCGCCGTGCCGGCTTCACATATGACCCGATAGACGATACCAAGCCGTCAAAGCATCCAGGAGGACGCAGACGTGTAAAATCTGCAGATCTCTGACTGAAGTTTGGCGTTGACACTAAAGCCCCGCCCACATGCAAACCGACTGGCTGGTGGACGTTCCAGGCTCTGCTTGCCTTGGAACCCTCTAATTTATTTCTTTCACTCTCATTGGTCGTCCTTTCAGCAGTCGAGAAACATTTAACGTGGACCCGCCCACTTCACGTTGCCCGTGGTTATCATTACTTAATCGATGGTCTGTGGTCACGACGGCGCTGCAAGTTATATCGACCCTTGTTTCCTGTTGAACCCTGAAACAACTCGTGAACTTGTCCTGAAACCATCTGAATCCTCTCCAAAAGTGTTTGTCAGATAAAAAATAAACCGACGGAAAACTCTGAGAGCTCTGTCAAACAGGTCCACACGTGTCTCATCCAGCTCACAGTCCCTCCACAGTTCATTATTCATTGTTGTAAAGCAGATCATATATCCTATAAAACAGACATATTTAACACAAACTCATCAGAACTGTGGCTGGAGAATAAAAAGGCAGAGCTGCAGATATCAGTGTTAGGACAGGAAATGTACAATCTGCAGGTGTTTGAATGGAGTTTGGTGTAAAGACAGGAACATAAAGTAAAAGACTGCCGGCTGCTTGGTGTAAAAACTGCAGATTTCAGTTTGGCGTCCTGCTCTGACCCTTTTTATTCTCCATCGTACATGTGGTGTGGCGTGTTCGGTGTGTAGCAGGCAGCTTTTTGGCTGCTTATCAGCAGGAAGAGATGAGGCTGGACCTGCTGCAGCTCAAAATCAGCCATCCAAACTCAGCAGAAACGTCTCAGAATAAAGTGAGTCTGTGGGTGCATCAGTCTTCTTGGTTGAAACCTTCTCAGGCTCTTTTTGAAGTCGCTGCATGAAACATTTTCTACGTGATGTTCTTTTTGTTTCTCAGGTTTTTCTGTCACAAACAAACTTGTTTTTATTAACTTAATGAAGTCGTTCTGCTGATGTGAGACTTTAATAATCTGTCCTCTGTTTTCTGTTCTTTGCTTTTTGTACTGTACAGTTTTCTAATCATGTGTAAAGAGAAGAGGAGCGTGTGGATCCGAGCAGAAACCAGAGTCAGAAAACATGAATAAAGATTCAAATCTGTGCTTTAACGACACATTTTCTCTGATTTTGATCACACAGACATGTGCGTGTCAGCAGCTCTTCTCCGTGCTTCTGTTGCTCGACGTCTATCTGGTATTTGTTGGTTTACAGATGAAGGCATGTGGAGAAATAAATGACTAATGAAAACTGTCCCGCAGTTTCTACGAGCAGAACTGAAACACAAAGAGTTCATTAGCTGATTTTGTGCTTCTCACCGTCAGCATGCCGGATTATTCTCTTACATTATTTCACATTTTTATGACAGGAAGTCCTGAAACAGTCACGGTCTCTGATCTACTGATGTGTGAATTTGACCTTTGTTGTGTTCCAGCTGTCTGGTCTCTCATGCACTGCTTTGTGTCCGTGTACACAGAGTTTATATGTTCTTGTGGGGTGGAGAGGTGGAGTGAATCATTTCATGGCTCCCAGCAGAGACCACAGCTTTTCACACATCATCGGAATTATTTTAGAGAAAAATATCACGGTTTGGGTTCAAATACAGTGGTTGCCTCTTATTTTAGAGCTCTGGTTGCCATAGTGACACACCCCTCCCCCTTTTCTGGATAAAATACAGATGTGTGTTTCTGCCTCTGTATACCACCTCAGTGGGTTTCAAATCAAACCATCAGTCTGGTCTAGAACCCTCTCTGCAGGTCTTTACTGCAGCTGCTGCTGTATGTGGGTCTCTGCCTTCACTAAACACCTGTTCCTCTGCAGCCATACATGCCCACGCCAGAACGCTGCCTCCACCATGTTGGACAGATGATGATCAGCTGTTGCTCTTCCAACTTGATCTTGGATTCAGCTTTAGATGTTTCCTGCTAAAGTCTAATCTTGCTGTTCCTGAGTGTAACCAGAGGTTTGCACCTTGTTGTAAACTCTGTATCTCCATCCATGAAGGCGTCTCTGATTGTGATGCTCCTCCATTCATTCTGTTTAACAATGTTTAACATGTCTGAAGTTTCTGCTCTCTGATTGGTTTGTTTGGGTTTTCCAGCCTGATGATGGCCTCCCTCACTTACACTGACATCTCTTTGAGCCTCATATTTAAATTACAGTGAAAAACTA
>VUQS01001108.1:0-16765 GCA_015108495.1 Heterochromis multidens | reverse complement strand
TTTATTTGAATACACCTGGTCAGAGAGTAGTGAGCAAATAAAAGCGGTCAGTGACTGGTAACAAGTCTTTAATCAATCACTGTGGCACAGGAGTTTTATTTGTATTCAAATGTCAGGTTTACGGTTACTTAAATTTGTGCTGCATGTGATGTTGGGTGCAATTTCTTTAAAGCTGAATACCTTTCTCTACAGGGACATTTTGAAGCAGACAGGCTGCTGCCCTTCTGGACTTGAAGATGTTTCGCAAGAAGAAAAAGAAGAGGCCTGAGATATCAGCACCCAAGAACTTTGAGCATCGTGTCCACACCTCTTTCGATGCTAAGCGGGGCTGCTTTGTGGGCCTACCGACCCAATGGCAAAGTCTGATAGAGAACCTGCGAAGGCCCAAACCCATGGTGGACCCTTCCAGGATCACAGAGGTGGAATTGAGGCCAAAGAAGGTATGCCATTTATCCCTTTATTGATTCTCTGACCTTAGCCTGAGGTGACCACTAATGAATAGCACACGGCTTTGAAGCTCATTCAGCTATAATGAGCTTCAATCACAGAGATATATGTCCTGGTTGCATCAATGCAAAAGTATTTTTGAGTGTTGCAAAGGGATTCTGTTGTCTCAAAAAATGCCATAATCCTCTGATGGCAACGTGGAGAGAAGAGCATCCCTCCCCATCTTTTTGCTTTCTTATCTATCATGTGGCTGAGCTAATGACCCTGCTGTGTACACTGACTGTACACTGTTGAATACTCATAGGGGCCACAAGATTTATTACTCCACGCAGGCAATTAATAACAGTCCATGGTGCCTTCCCAGAGATGTCAAGCAGAAGGGATAAAAAGTGCAGGTACAGCAGAGGGAATGCCAGTGAGTGATAAAGCCTGCAAATCTCAGGATTTCTGTGCTTCATTGAGCATACCATTTATGCTTTTTATGGCCCCTCCAGAAAAAAACCCCCACAAACATTTCATTAAGTCCATGACGTGATTGTTATTAGTGCTGTGAAATATGAGAATGGTCATTCAGCATTTAGGTCACTTAGGTCAGTCAACATAGGTTTTGTGTTATCAGAAACACAGAAAATCCTAAAAGTCAAAAATAGAATGACAGGGTGGGAAGACAATTTCATTTTTAAAAATATGTGAAATTTCACCAAGGCTATTATCACCTGCCATTCCCTTCTCACAGCGAGGTGCTACAGTAGGTGAGATGTCATCTGACCTCTATCCCCCCGGTGTGGATGTAATGGCATTGAGCCAGAGAAATGGGAGAGGCTGTAGACTGACTGTGAACTGAACATGACTCTACCCTGAGTCTGACTAATAAGCCACCATCAGTCAGTCTTACATTAACCTTATTTTGGCAAAACATCTAAAGTTTGTCTGATCATTTTATGTCAGGGCAAGTTTAGGCCATTTGCCTTTGATTGCCTGCCTGTTATGCATACCACAAGAAAGTTCATCAGCAGTTATCTTTACAATCTGAAAGCATGTGAGCAGTTGTAGAGGCTCTTTCTTTGTGTCTCTCCTTAAACTTTTGTGTGGTATATTTGTTGGTGTATTGTCAGAATAAGCCACTGGGGAAAATAAATTAAAGTCACTGTCTTTGTAGAATGACAAAGATGTCCTTTACAGATTTCCAAGTCTAAATTTAACTCGCCTTTGAGCAATGATTATGTCACCCTCATTCCTCTCTGTCCAAAATCTTTCTATAATGCAATCATGGCTTGCAGGATGTGATACAGATAAATGCTTCTCTCCTTTCAGACCATTGTGCGTGGGAGCATGATCGGACACGGAGACTACATCGCAGCCATGATCAATGACATGAGCCGTCTGTCTGTGACCAGTTCCAACTCTTTGCGGAAGAGCAGCCCCTCAGCCAGGAAGAGGGCCCAATCCCTGGGAAGGCTGGGAGAGGTGAACGAGGGAGACACTTACCAGTACGAGGGTCTGACCCAGGATGATGATGATGACGAGGAGGAGGATGCGGGTCAGGAACAGTGGAGAGATAAGGCCAGGAACATCCATAGTGAGACCAACACCCCTTACTTGGGCATGAAGAAGAGCATCACTCTGCAGCCTAATGGGATTTTGCCCAAGGCCACGTCCACCTATGAAGTCGGAGTCAGCTCCCTGGAGGGCCCGTCACACCCTGCTCAATCCCAGAACATCCAGATGCCAAGTCATGGGGCTTATATGAGTAGTGAGGTGGGCAGTCCTCAGGAGAGACTGATATGGAAGAGAGATTTTCAGCTGCCCAGGGGAATGCCACAAAATCAAAGACCTGTAGCTTGTTTCTACAGCCCTGCTATGACCATACAGCCACCCCATGGAGATCAAGGGACAGTCACCACAGAGCTCCGGCCCAATCTACCAATGTACATGCACCAACAGAACAGCCCAGGGAGGCCGTTCTCCTCCTATGACCTGAAAGTAAGCCTTTGCAGCAATTAAGTGCACTGATAATACATTATTTATAGAATACACAATATATCCATATTTCTGATACTATGTACATTGTTTTTTTATTACTCAGCATGTTTCTGCAGCTGAGTTCTGAGCTTGGAATGCATGAAATAAAGTTTTATTTTTTGTCAAAAAACCATCAGGGATCATGTTAATGCTTAGGTTGTTGAACTTTAGGGATGCTGATTATTGATTGGCTTTTTACTAAAGGGGATTAAAGTTCTGAGGTTGAATCTTTGGTTTAATTCTAGAGTTAAAAAAAATGACATGTGGGTTTATGGTGTCAGTGGGGTTGTAAATGTTGAAAGAAGATGTGTTTGCCAAGATCTTTGCAGGACACTTGGGACCATAAAACAACATCTTTACATGGGTCATATCAGGTGAAGTGGATGTGGAGGGAAAGTGAAGATCTTGATTTACATTCAGTATTAAAGTGGGTCATGAACCTTGGGCAGGTGGCCAACTTCCTTTCAGCTCCCTCTTAATTTACCTCATCCATTTTGTGTTTTTGTACAGGGAGAAACAGCAGTGAGGTACCACTCTGGTTTCCTGCCCACTGGCACCAGCAGTCCTCTTGTGGGAGGCATCAGACCCCAGCGGACGGTTCGCTCCTCAGCTAGCTACACCTTGGGTCTGTCTCCTAATATGGGACTGAGGCCTAGTGGACCAGATCCCTTTCTCAGACACTCTGGATGCCCCAACCCTCCTTATCCCCGACAGGACAGCCCTTCCCAACCTCGACCTTCCCCTACAGGCTCACTAGCCACCAGTCCTCCAGGCACCTGCTCCCCTGCCTTTAGACCCCCGCAACATCCCTCACCCAGACCGCCACCCGACCCACCTAAGGTGACACACGAACAGTTCAAGGCGGCCCTGCAAATGGTGGTGGACAAGGGCGATCCACGCTCTTACCTGGAGAACTTTGTGAAGATTGGAGAGGGCTCAACAGGGGTGGTGTGTATTGCAACAGAGAAGCACAGTGGCCGGCAAGTGGCGGTGAAGATGATGGACCTGCGGCGGCAGCAGAGGCGAGAGTTACTCTTTAATGAGGTACAAAAAAAGTGATCCAACATACAAATGCAAGTAAATCTAAAATGCACACAGAGTGATTTACAGCAACATATCTCTAATCGTTGTTGTTCAGCCTGTGGAATGACAGTTTAACAATATCTTGTGTAGCTCTGGAGCAATCAGAGCTTTAAGGCAAAGTCAATGGCTTCATTTTAAGCGCCAAAAAGTTCAGTTCCTCAAAAAGGCCACTGTAAGTGAATGAATCCCTATGTTAACATGGGTTTACAGCCAAGTGTTTACAGCCTGGTACAAAAAAGATTTGGTCTCTAGAGCTAATTTTCCCTTTCATAGCAATATTTGAACATTTTTAATGCAGTTATCTGACAGTTTGGCTTGCTGTGTGTAATATTTTATTAGTATTACTTACCACTAATGGTATCTGATTCTGGGCGACACATCCACTGGCTTACTAAGGTTAGCTGATAACTTGCCACTTCCCCCTTGCATCCGAATATGGTAATTTCTGGCTGCAAAAAGCAAGAGGCTTCAAAAAGGTAGTTGACACACCAGTGTGTGGCATCATGGTGTCCATTTTTATGCATGTCTATCATTTGGAGGTGCTTTCCAGTCTGAAAAAGTTATGCTGATAACATCTCCATGGTAATCTTTACTTTGTATGATTATGGAGTTTAAATGAACTGTGTCTCTACTTGGCAGTAAATTCCAATGACAGAGACATAGGGGAGTCAACTTTAATGCTAGAGAACCAATAAGTGACTACATTGTTATATTTCTAAAGATTATAGTACTAGCTAATGTTTTGTGCTGCAGGTGGTCATCATGAGGGACTATCAGCACAGAAATGTGGTGGAGATGTTTAAGTCTGCCCTGGTGGAGGAGGAACTGTGGGTCATCATGGAGTACTTACAGGGTGGAGCACTAACTAACATTGTGTCTGAAACCAGGTAAGAGAAATGTCTTAGTCCAGCTTAAAAAAAAAATCTGTATTTTGTTGATTCCATGTGGATCTCATATCATTTTAATAACTAAATCAGCCACAAGGGGGTAGTGTGGTATCAACTGGTGAGTAATCAATGTTGATCCCAGGAGTGGAAAGACTGTCATCCAGTTTCTCGTGCACGCCACGTCTGCTGCTTTTCTCCAGAGAAAAATAATAATTCAGTAAAATAATTGAATTTGTGCATGTTTACATGCCTCGCAGAAGGTCGATTTTGGGTGGAAATTTGATTCCCTGATGCTGCGGCGCGTACATCAAAAATGAGGAAAACATATTGACCAGCAGCAGGGAGTTGAATTTTATTAGGGTGTGTTTGTTTGAGCTTTCAGTATGGTTTATATTACTCACAGAAGGATGGCTCGATCTCCATAGGATGACCCCCGGGTTAGATTGTTTAAATCAAATGGATAAAAATTTTTCTCTCAAGCCAAATGACATATAAAGTGAGCCAGCTGTCACTCCTACTGCTTGTCTGAGCCTAAAATAATCAGGATATTGACACAACAATCAAGAACAAGAGTCCTTTGTGTAAAGACAGGCTGGATTCTGCTGTCAGATAATTTTTTAAGAGTGATTAAAGTCGTGTTAAAAAAATCCACCCAATTTAAATCATTTTATCTAATATAGTTTCAGATAGTTTTTAACCTGCGATGATAGTCATGTGTGGGAGAAACCTTACTCTGTAAAGTAATTGTTGTGACCTGCTTGAAAATGGCTTTTTGCTGCTTGGCTCTAAATGTTTATGTTGCACTTGAAAAAATATCAAAGTCACATTAACATCGTGGAGGAACGGGCATGTTTCATTCGTCATTCTGCTGTGTGGGAGTTGTTGTTTTGAACCTTGCACTCTTTATCGTTGCCTTTAATGTGCAATGATTCATGAAATTCAACTTTCAGAGCTGTTGATTTGTCGTAACTAGCAATGGAAAAGTGTGAAATGTTCATGTAAAATCTGCGTGTGTGCGTTTGTTGTCCTGCAGGCTGAGTGAAGAGCAGATTGCCACAGTGTGTGAAGCTGTGCTGCAAGCCTTAGCCTATCTCCATTCACAGGGAGTCATTCACAGAGACATCAAAAGTGACTCTATACTACTCACATTAGACGGAAGGGTATGATATGTTATCTTTTCTTTCTTTCTTTCTTTCTTTCTTGCTTTCTTGATAGTAATTAAGTAAAGTGTTATTGTTCCCCACAGGTCAAGCTTTCAGACTTTGGCTTCTGTGCTCAGATCAGTAAGGACATCCCTAAGAGGAAGTCTCTAGTGGGGACACCGTATTGGATGGCGCCTGAGGTCATATCCAAATCGCCATATGGCACTGAAGTGAGGAGGCACACATTCAATTCTCATGAATACCACTAGTGTAGCACAGATTGCCAACAGGGGCAATCTGTGCTGCAGTATGAGACCTGTTAGACACTTCTGTGTGATGGTTTATTACCAGGTCGATATATGGTCAATGGGCATCATGGTGGTTGAGATGGTGGACGGAGAGCCGCCGTACTTTAGTGAAACCCCTGTAGCAGCGATGAAGAGGCTGAGGGATGAGCCAGCTCCTACTGTAAGAAATATCAGTCAGGTACGAGAACACATGAACATACTCACACTAATTTTTTGAAGATAAATGTAGTATATTTAGGCATGCTAGCAGCATCGCGTGCCGTCTTTCAGTCAGTTGGTCCAGATTGAAATGTCTCAGCAAATGCTGGATGTAACGCCATTACACGACTGCATCGCTGCAATGGTTTATTGGAGTTAAAATATATTATGTACCTATTGCTTTCTGGTCCAGATCTCCCCAGTTCTAAAAGACTTCCTGGACCGTATGCTGACTCGAGACCCCCTAGAGAGGGCCAGCGCTACTGACTTGCTGGAGCATCCCTTCCTGCTGCAGAGTGGCTCACCTCAGTGCCTGGTCCCACTGGTGGAGCAGTATCGCAAACGCATGTCCCGCTGCTGACCCCATGGGGCTCCTGGTCCCCAACACCCACCTTCAGTCTGACCTGTCCAGGCCTCAGAAGAGGACTAGCACTGGGGTCCAACTCCAGCTCCCAAGCCAATGGGCTATCAGCTCCAGAGACGCAGACCCAGACAGCATATTGCTGCCATGGTAATGGTGACAAGTTTGGTAGACAGACACAGCATGGTCTCGGGCATGAGAGAAGCATTTTAGGAGCAAGTTAAAGGCAGCATGCAATTCCTCACCTCTCAGCTCGGTGCAATCCGATTATTGATTGGTTTCCTGTAACATTCAGTAGGATGCAACACAGCACAACATGGTGCATATCAAACTGATAGCAAAAATCAATATTCCACATGACTATATGTACATGTGCTACTATAAAAATCCTATATCGTGTTCATAGTGGGCATTATTGCTAGCTGTGTAAAGCTTTTAAAGCTGGTGTTAGGCTCAAACCACAGTAGCTCATTGTGACATTATTAAGCAGGGATAAAGTAACCTCTGCACACTCACACTCTGTAGTGGAAACTGGACAACAACCTGTCAATACACTCTCTTTGCATGGCCAAATGCAGGCACACCTGGCCTGATGTGAATGCTTGAATATGTACCAAACAGGGATGTGAAAGACAATTCTCCTTTATTAGCATAACAAATGGGTAGATGAAACCCCAGCTGCTATTATTGGGCTATTGGAAAACCACCAATTCCATATTTCTCTTTTTTATATTTATTCTTTATTTCAAAAAGGTATTGTTGGTTTTTTGTATGATGTGAAGTTGCAAATAAGGTTTCATTATTAGGTATGGACTTGAAACATAAGCAGATCAATTAATAATGTAAATAAATACTGAATATTAGGTCCTTACACCTGCTGATTCACTGCAGTAAATTATATTGAAATGAATTCAAAATTTTAATTTTCTTTACTGAAATGTGACTGTATAGTTGTTTTTTTTTGTTGTGTGTGTGTGTGAGCGCATGAATGCGTGAGGTGACATGTCAGCATTTGCTTCTGATTCAACTCTTTGTATTGTGACAGACTTTTTAAAAATCACAAGATGTATGTATGTGTGTGTGTGTGTGTGTGTGTGTGTGTGTGTGTGTTTATTGCTCCCGAAGAAGATGTGTGTGACTGTATTTGCATTTGTTTGCCTAGATAAAGCACACAGGCCTGGCATGTGATGCTGCAGGACATCGACCTGCTGAGAAACACTTTGCACATAGTCTTTGTATTCTGACACAGATACATGTTGACATGTTTCATGTATTTCTATTTCTGTGTGAAGCATTCATGAAAAAGAGAATTACACATTTTAATTTTGTACAAATCAATAAATGATGCATATTGAATCAGTATTCATTTAAGTAATTTTGACTCCCTTTTGCACGCACATAAATACAGGCTGAATATGCTGGTCTTTTAAAATATTTATTACATATTTAGCATGAATCTTACAGTGCATGGTCACTGAATATTTAGGCGAAATACATTTCTTTTTCTTATAAACACAGAAGCAATATCAAATACATTTGATTCCAGGTAATATAAATCTTATGTATGTGAATCAAAATATTCATTTTCAGTAGCTCACAGACTGAGATCATGTTAATTTATAAATGATTTCAAACATGGGTTAGCAAAATTGCAGTCAGCTTTATGCAACTTTTATTAATAAGTATTGAAAAACAAATAAGCTGCAACAAAAGCGAGGAATCGTTACTTCTCTCAGTATATAGGCTCTATCTCCAAGCAAGTACCAGAAGTTTAAATGCTGTTAAAAACATCACTACCAGCCAATTCTGCAGTTAGACATTGTCCTTATTCTAGTCGAGGGTGGACTGAGACGAGCAGCTTTCAAACTCACACTTCACTCCACTGATGCTGTCAACGCTTGGCTGACTGTTGACCTGCTGGTGTGTGTGTGAGAAAGGAAAGGTTTCAGAGCGGGACATCCGACCCCTGCCATTTGAGGAGCCCGATGAGCAGTCTATCACCATCCTCATAAACTCAGGTGCAGTGAATCGTCGCAGTAGTCTGGTCCCCAGGCCCGCGAACCCCGGGGTATGATTGGGGAGCTTCCCTGACTCAATTTCTCCCCTGCCAGGAAGTAGCTTGTTCTGTCTGGCAGTGGGGCCAAAGCTGCACCTTTTCTGCTGCTCCCTTCTGCTCAGTGAAGCCATGTCATTTGCCTCTTCATTCTTAGATTTGACATTCTCCTCCGGCACACTTACAGGCTGATTCTTGCTGTTTAAAAGAGGTTTTGGCACTGAGACAATTTTGTCAGCATCATTTGTCAAGCCCTGGGTGTTCCCATGACAGTCCATCTTGTCTATCAGGCATCTCTCATCCTGCAGCGAGGCTCTCTTTAATTTGCTGGCTGACAGGCTCATGTCACGCACGTCACCCTGATAGGACTGCTTTCTGCTGCTCAGAAGGTCTAGGTTAAATGACTTTGCTTTCCCCCAGAGAGGAAAACTCTCTGGTGCTTGCTCTGGCAGTCCAGTGTCTCGGCTAACATCTTTCTGGCTTGGCTCAGGAAAAAAGTTCAGTGTTTTAGCCCCCCTTAGCTCTCTAAGCTGGTAGTTTTGCAGTTGCTTGGCAGTGAAGAGAATGCTGTGATCCCCATCAGTTTGGCTTTTCTCATGCTGAGGAGGCAGAGCCCAGCTGTGGCGATGGTTTTCCTCTTGAGATTGGCTCCTGGGACATTTGAAACGGTTCCACACTCCGTTGCCATCGCCAATTTTCAGCTGTCTCTGAAATACCCCAGGCAATTGGTCTTCATTATTTAACTGTTTGGAAAACCTCTCCAGAACCTGCCTGGGGAGCCTGCGGGGCAGATGGCTCTCTCCCTCTTGAATGGTACTCACATCAACGAGTGGATCTTCTGTGGCAATACTCCTCCTGCAGGGAAAGTTCAGAATCTGGACACACTGGTTGTGCCCAAAGAAGTTGGCAACCTCAATGGCTGAGTGGCCAGCATTATTGGTCCTGTCCAGCCTCAATCCCAGTCTTTTGAAAGCCCTGACCAGGAACTCCAGAACCTGGCTTTGCCCCGAAAAGGCAGCATACATGAGGGCACTGTTTCCCCAGGCATCAGTGATGTCTGGATCAGCATTGAACTGCACTAGAAGTTTGACCACATCCAGGTGTCCCATTTCACAGGCATGGCTCAGGGCTGTGCGACTGTCCTCATCCTGGCAGTTGACGTCCGCTCCTTTCTCCAGCAGCAGCCGGGTGAACTTGGCCCTGGTCCCGGGGTCTTGCATGCAGACAGCGTACATAAGCGGGGTGCGGCTGTTTTCCGTCTTCGAGTTGATAATGCGCCCATCCAGTGCATCCAGGATGAAGCGTGCAAGGTGGACTTTACCACCATGCATGGCATCAAGGAAGGTCTTCGTGCCAGAGCCCTGGCGTAAATCTTTTGGCCGCATCATCCTTGAACAGCTACTTGTGGAGCTGAGCCTTCAAATGAGCTGAGAAAGAAGGTGGCAGAAAGGGAGAGGAACTGTGCAGCAAGTTCTTCGATACTCACTGTGTTGGAGTGAGTGCTTCACCTCAGAGTAAGACTCAGAGAGGAGCTGCCAGTGTTTTTATACCTCCCTTTCCACATGCCCTCCCCACGTTGCCTAGGAAACAAACGTCTGAGGACCATTATGCAGTGGCAGCATCCATTCAGCCCGAGCACTCTCTGCCTGGAGAGAAATATATGCTATTTGAACAGAATAATTACTCAAGGAGAAAAACATGGCCAGTATTTACCATGTGAGGTCTGTGGGGTTAACTTAAGTGCAGTATTTTCACTTTTGTTTGTCACAAATGAACTAAATTAAGAAATTCTTGCTTCTGACAAAATAGTCAAAATAAAAAAGGACTCAGTGCATTATGTTGAGTCCCATTTACATTCAAGACTATACTGTAATCAGTACACTGAGTAAATGTTTTTAGGGAAGGCTTTGAGAGATCACTTCAAAGGGAGGTAAAATTACAATTTACCCTTTTTTTTCTTAAAAAACACATCTTTGAAATACTACATCTATCCATCTAGCCCCCTCCCGTTTTTCTGTTCACAGTTTGCTCCAGCCAGTCATAATGAAGTGCAAAAAGTTCAAGTTATTTTATTCTACTGTGAGAAGACTTTTTCAAGGTTTCATAATAATGGCCTTGCCTGAAGGTATTTTCTTATCAAGGGAAATAGTAAATCTGATCAAATCTACAATAAAAGCACAGAGAAAGCCACATTAAATTGTAACAAAAAGCCCCCTGAAACAGTGAAATTGCTCTATATTAGAGTCAGTCCTCTCTCTGTCTTGAGTCCCATTAATCACACAGATTTACAGACAAGAATACTGTTTGTTTGAGAATGTGAGTGATAATCAATTGCCTTCTGCAGTAACACTGAAAATAACTGTCGAAAGCCCATGTGATTATGAACTGCTCCTCTAAATATAGCTTTTTCAAGTTGTACTACTGCTCGGCTACTAGTTAGCAAGTATTTGCAGACAAACATGAAAGACTACAGGAAACCGTAGCCTGCTAGCAACCAAAGCAATCACTAGGAGGTTTTTGGTGGAGCACCTTCTTTTTAACTGATTTCACCCAGCAAGAGCCACCAACCTCCAGCAACCACTGCCAGCCAGTTGGAGAGTACACATTTTTTCCTATCAGGTGGTTGTATCATGTCAACTCTCAAGCAATGTATAGATGATGTCATAGGAATAATGTGGTTTCACACTAAACTTTTTGGCTTATTATGAGTAGACTATTCAGGTAGCCTACTTGCAGTGCACCGCAAACAGCTGTATGTCAGTTTGGACTAAATTATGCACTCAAAAAAAGCTATTTTAAGTACAGGAATATGATTTGAGATACTGTTTGTGTGTATTCTGTGCCTTGAGAAACTGGCATGTAATTCTTTTGTTATTGTATTTTTTGTAGATGTCTTTCCATTAAAGCCGTGTATATGATTAAATGCCTAATTCAATCAAGCCTATATCCTAGAAGCTCTATGTGGCCATAGCCTGTAAGAATAATCAAATAAGTACAAATTACCACTAAAATCCCAGTTTTGCACATACTCCTTCAAACAGTTTTTAAGTCATTTTACTCAGATCTACAGATATGAAGCACATATTAGTACTGCTACTTAAATTATTTAATCCTTTTTTGTCAAGGCTTGTGACCGAGACCCTTTACACAGCTGTTTGTGCTCCACAAGACCAAAGTTTAATTTTAATTTCTAATATAAGTCTCAGCAGGACCAAAAGTGTGCCAAATGGTGGAGGTGAGAGAAAACATTACTCTGCTTCCACCTTGCTCCCTGTTCACCATCCGGCTTCATCAAAACCTCAGCAGGTCCTTTATGTAACACTAAGAGCCATTCACTCGTTTAAACACTGCTGAAATTCATCAGCAGATGCTTCCTCTGGGGTGTCTTTACGTGGATGGAAGCTATTCTGTCAACACCATCTTTTTCATAATCAAATCATGGCAGTACCCGATAATTTCATGTCAAGGTCATATTATGGCAACACTTCATTAAGTTTTTATGATTACTGAGTCGCCACTTTATAGTTTTACAGTGTTTAGATGAACTGGTGTCCTCAAGACTGATGCACTTGCTTTAAAGTTTATACAGTATAAAGCTGGTTGATATATTACTCCAAACCTATAAGATGACTTTACCATAAAGCTGTGTATATAATTAAATGACACTTAAAGTCTATGAGCTAGAATCTCTATGTGGATATAGCTTGTGAGAATAATCAAACAATTACAAATTACCAGTAAAAACAGAGTTTTGCCAAATTGCATGAACTACTTCAAAAAGTTTCTGAATCATTTTACTCAGATCTAAAAATGGGAACCACATGCTGGTACTATGGGGAAAATAAGGGATCACCAAAGATATTACCATGAAAAAATGTGGAATTTCTTCATGACAGTCGATGCAGCTAGTTATTCACACACACGTATTAATGACTTTTTTTTTGCCTAGTTAGCCTGCCATTGCCTTTCCTAGAGTTAAAAATAACTCTCTGATTCTGCCATGTTCCTGGTTCCTGTTCCTGGCTGATCCTGAGCATTATACATATACACTTTCATTATACCACTGGAAGTACACATTTGAAAAAACAAACAAAAAACAATAGGCTTTGGCCTTATTCATATGAGTTATTCCAATGATGCTCACGTGGCCGACATAAAAATGGATTCATACTGACAATGTCACCTCAACCCTGCACAATTAGCATTAGCATATCAGAATTTGTTGGATATGGAGTAATAATTTTAACCCACTTTCAATGTGTTTTTTGGTTTGGGTCACAGATTAACTTTTTTTTAAATTTTAGCTGTGGCTTCCGTTGAGGTCTTCAGCTTCAGTATAACTCACCCACTCCAGGATTTGTTGTGCTTTCAGCATACTGCAGTTACACCCAGATGATTGCATGAGTCTGGTCAGATTCCCTTTTATTTAAAAAGCATTTATAAGAATTCTAAACCAACAAACATACCTCTTTCAAAGACACTTTCTTTAGAGCTCATAGTTTTAATGCCTATTGAGCAATTTTAAAACTTTTTTCTGGCATACCACAAACCTATTAATGTAACAGTGTTGCACGAATAATTTACTTTACTAAGGTATCTACAGACTCATGAGTTCTAATTACAGGTGAAGTGTTCTTGTATTTAAGACATTAATGTGTTTAAAATGCTATGCTACAATATTTGATCATGATAATGACTGTGGAGATGTCACAAGTCATTTCTCTAAATGTAATTAACAAATTTCCATACTAGTGGGGTGGTACTGGTGACATAACCCTTAGTCTAAATTTGATTGGATTTTTTTTTTTTTTTTGAACTCTAGTTAGATAAAATCATACAACCATTTAAGGCTGTGTCAGCAAAATTACATGCTAAAGAAACAAGCCACAGCTTATCATTTGTAAATTGGAGGATTAAACTGATAAAGCGGACATCAGTGGTTGGACAGAGTTCAATAACACTCTTCTTATCATGTGCTGCAGAACAGTGAGACTTTGGCTGTTCTTTTCAGTTCATCCCAGGACATAAATCTGATCCATCTGAACTGCGTGCATCCTCGCAGGCAGTCTGCGAGCTCTGCTTGAGTTACTGTTTCGGCTACACGAGTTTCGACTATTATTATGTGTTGTGATATTGACAGCTTGGACCAATAAGAGGGGCTCAGCATTGATGAATAATAGTTCCTAGAAGATGGTTACCTATGAACTATAAATTCTCTTTTATCTAATCTTTCTTCCATATAACAGATCGCTGCTACATATTATCTAACTTTTATTAATTGCACTGAGCAATTGCCTAATTGTTTAGATATATTTCTTCAAACCCAAGACTGATTATTAACATAGGTTAACAGTTAACAGTATGACAGTAGTGGTAGTAGTGTAAAGACCTTCACAAAGCATGCTCAGTGTACCTCAATGCATGGCATAGAACCACTCTACTATCCATCTGCTGAATATAAAAAATGGACTGAACCAAAATGAATGAAATGTAGATGAAATATCCAGAATGTGAATGAGTTGGTACCATGAGACTTGCTAATTGCGTAGATATATGCAATAAAGCAGAGATGTCGTGGTAAATACCTGATCTCCCATTCACAGCGGGCCTGGCCTAGGCAGGAGCCACTTTGAATGCCTAATTAGAAATTAAAGCCAGTGTCAAGTTAAGGTGTTATCCCTGGTTCTAAATAACTTAATTAGCCATTGGGGAGAATGCACTTTCAGTGCTAAAAAATCAACCAGTCTCTCAAGGTCCTTCAAGAAAAAACTTGTAAATGGAAACAAAACACAGAGTTGAGCCTTCTTGGTACCTTCGCTGAGCTACAAACAACTGGGACTAAATAAGTGTTGGAGCACATGATAAGAAATTGAGCACATCTGGGACAAGCTCAAGAAGGCCCACTCATTGTTACTAAAAACGTTTTCATCAGTGACTCAACATGCCCTCATCCTCCATGGACTACTTAATCTTCCTTCATGATAATTGAACACACCTGAGAGTGACGTGGTTTGGGCTATCACCTGCCTTGTACTGTGACAAACAGAATGCATTTCATGGTATCTTTGCGTTTCCATTCCCTGAGCACATTTAAAAGGAAAACAGTGCCAGCTACAGCACAACTAGCCTAATCAAGTCATAACGACCAACATGACATGATGACACTTTCCTAGAACTTGTCAACATTATTGATGATCTCCTTTTGGAATCACGATGCAAACACAATCAGACTTTTGTTTCCTCACAGTTATATAACATTTTAACACCAGTAGATGTGCCATTTGAGCAGTCGGGGATAGCTTTTCCTGCAGGGACAAAAGCACTAAAATGACACATTCATATTCACCCAAAACAATCATCGGTCTGTGTGTCTATTCAATTCCTCTAATGCCCTTTGATTTGATACAAGGACACAGCAGTCTTAGGCTGAATTGAGATTTCACACACCTTCCATTCCAGGAAAGAGGCAGCAGCTGGCCTGCTGTCACTGTGTAACCATGGTGTGCGTGTCATCACTAAGGTTGAGGCGAGGTCATTGTCGCCCCATAGCAGAGAGCAAATGTTGAAGAGCAGAAACATGTAAATACATTTTCAACCTTAATAAAAGTCATTTGTGTTTTTATTTCAAAGATTCAAAAGAAGGGACTTTATTTTATTTTATTTTTTTTAATTTTACAACAAGATAGAAGATAGCCAGGAAGATGTGGATGGAAGAGGACACTTACTAAGAGTTACAGGGTTGCAGCTGAAGAACCTGACAGCTCACCAGGAGCTGCCAATCACAGGAACCACTGATATGTTATTGACCATGAGGCAGACCCCTTAGTGCTTTTGCTCCCTCCGTTCTCATCAATTATCATCCTGACTCAGGCTTGCCAGCCTGCCAGAACCAGATGGCAAACAGTAGGTTGTTCCTTCTGCCTTCGGATTTAGAGGACTATAATAGCTTTCAGGCTGAGACATTTTGGACAACAGTGCATTAGCGGGGTGTGTTCTTCTGCCACAGCAAAAGGGAGGATTGATTAAAGAGGGAAAGCAGTAATACGATCAGAAAGTGCAAATGCAAATCAGGACACAATTTTGGGTGGCTTTGCATAAAGACAGTCAAAAAAGTGTTAAAGTTTAACAAATGGAATGCACTGAAAATATTTCTCTTTAAAGGTCCTGGTTAGTAGACTTATTTGACGTTTGGAGTGACTGAGGCTTACAAAGACTTTCAAGTACACTGTGTACTATGTACTTACTTGTGCAGTGCATGAATTTCTGGAAGGGAGTGTTGAAATTGGAACGTGCAAAAACTTACTTGAAATGGAGATTGTAATGTTTTTGTACTAGCTGGAGCATTTGTCCAGTGTGAGTAATTACAATTCTAAACTTTTCTATAGTCAGGATGGCAATTTAATGGACTTTGATGTAGTATGTGACTTATCTGCAAACATTTACTCTCTGAGCTGTAGTAAAACTTTGAAAAAGTGTGGCACAAACACAGAGACCTTCAAAGCAAAAGCTGCACCTTTTGAAATGTGTTGGTTGCAGTTTTAAGGCACAACCTTTACTTTGAAAGGTTGCAGTCTCAGTTTCCGTTTTATGTTGCACTTTTCACAGTTCCACTATTGTTTGGTGTAGCAGGGTGTGGTTTGTGGCTCAGCTGCAGGGGAGGAGTGGAGCAGGGGGTTCAGAGGGGCAGTGCTAGGGAAGGCTGGTTGCCAGCTGGTATTCATCATCTAATCACGCCTTCCCTATTTCAGTAGGTCGCCAGGGCCCAGAGGGGAGCGGAGCAGAGGAGCAGGCACGGCAGCTGGAGTGCTGCAGAACCCATAGTCACACGATCGCAAAGCACAAATAAATCAGTATTCGGTACCACAAGATGTATCAGTGTCGCGTCCTTATCTACACTGGTGCAGAAACCCTAGTCCAGGCATGACCGACCCGCGTCCGGTTCAGCCAGTGGAGGCGCTGGCTAGGATGATGGCGATAATGGCGGCTATGCACCCGGAGCAGGTTGCGGTGCACCGGCTTCGTGGATGTCCGGCGGGTCATCGTGGATCGGATGGGGCTCACGGCACAGGACTACCGCCGTCGGTTCAGGTCTGATCGGCTGGGGCAGGGGGGACCGGCCATTCGCCTACGCCAGGCAGCTTTTCAACGCAGCGGCCAGGTGGATGCAGGCGGGCCCCTCCAAGGAGGAAGAGCGCCTGATGGAGGTGGTCGCCTTGGAGCAGTTCCTGGAGGGGCTCCCCAGCGGAACAGCAGAGTGGGTGCGC
>VUQS01001106.1:11682-30060 GCA_015108495.1 Heterochromis multidens | reverse complement strand
TATACTAATGTGCCACAAACAGGACTTTAATATCACCAACCATTCCCATGTTATTACGGTGTATCCATATAAATGGCCCACCCTGTAGATTCAGCTAACAAGGCTAAAAACTACTAAAGGACTTGGTTAATTCATCACTGTTAAAAGACAGAGTACCTTCACTGGCTGATGCTGATGAAATGTGAGAATCTGCTTGATTTTTACATAGGGAACTGGCCTTTTGTGGTTTTTCATCTAATAACCGTTGAATTATTTCACATTACAAAAATGGCACTTCAATAATGGTCCTAGAGAAAAGGTCAGGCAATTACCAGGTAGTTGGATTCATTTTTCCAGAATATAAACGTGCAAAATTTCATGGCAATGCATCAAAGAGTCATTTGAGTCTGGATTCATTAAAACCGACATACTTAGAGGCATAAACTACTAATGCGCACACTTTCTAGAAAAAGGCAACATCACAAATCCATTCTGCACTTTCAGCACAATGTCACAGCATCCTGAGAAGGCCTATAATCACAAACACTGTGTTTCACATCTCAGTGCCTTTGCATTTCTTCTGTGGAGACATGTAACACATTTCAGCATATGCCAGCGTTATCTATTGTTTAGGCGACGGCCATGGGAGAATGACTCACTGGCTCAGCTGTGACACGATTCCTCCTGCTTTTTCATCTGGCCCACTGCCCCCAACCGTTGGAGTCACGACTTCTCCATCTAGCTTTTACAGCCAATTAAAAGTTGAACTGTTCTATATATTAATATTACTAAGAAGAATCCACAATAAAGAGGCTTGTTTCTATATAAAGCTCTGTCACAGTGTACTGGGGTAGAGGGACACATGCAGGTATAATGTTATATGACATACATTTGTAAGTAAAGGTAGCTTCTTGACCCATAATGGAGTTTATCTAACAAAATATGATAATCAGGGACACTGAAATATGGGTAGGACTTGTGTAAAGTATCATTTCCGTCTGAATCTGTAGCGCTATCATTTGTATCTCGTATCGAGCCTAATTCCTGTCAACGAAATGTTGCTTTTAGCAAGGAATACTTTGAGTGGACCTTGAGTGTGGATTGAAAATAACTGCTGACATACTGTCCTGCTGGTCAGGTTCATCAATGGTTTCACTGGTTTCACTGGTGTCAAACCCAATATCTATTGTCAAATTTCACAATTTGGCTCAATTCAGTCTTAAAACTTTTTGTGTTTACATGTTGCAGCTTCACTTGTTTGGTTTACTTGTACTGCTTTCATCAGCATTGTAGTAGCAGGCTGTTGGAGCTTAGCATTGGGGCCTAAAAGAGAAGAGTGAAAAGAGGAGTGGATACTGGAATATTTGGTTGCTCACCATGAGTGTGGTTATTTATGAGAATTTATTTGTGTAGGGGAGAAACTCAATTCAAGACAATCTGTTTCTTTTCTTACCACACGCTTGCTTGGACTACACTGCCCTCTGTCAGCAGGCTATTATTAAGAACCCCCCTCATTTTTCATCCATCTTAAGTCAAGACTGTTCTCCTCCTACTGACCTACTGATTGCTGCAGCCTCTCAGTTATTTCTTGCAGACACTCCACAGCTTTTCTTTTTCAGTCTAAACAAATACCTAGATCAGCTTAGTGTATCACAACAAGCAGGTTCTAGTGGTAACTGCCAGCCAAGCAGAGTTGGTAGCACGGGTGTTTGAGCCAACCAAGCAGCTAACCCCACCCATCCACCACCACCACCACCACCACCACCACCACCCAAACCCCATTCACATGCAGAGTAGAGAGCAATGGAGGAATTTCACATGGCTGAATGCAGT
The DNA here is from genome assembly GCA_015108495.1 of Heterochromis multidens. Taxonomy (NCBI): domain Eukaryota; kingdom Metazoa; phylum Chordata; class Actinopteri; order Cichliformes; family Cichlidae; genus Heterochromis; species Heterochromis multidens. The sequence continues at coordinate 28,248 of VUQS01001106.1, read as the reverse complement.
ACAGTATGTTATCGCCTGAAGTGAGAAAGTAGGTCATCAGCCCTGCATGGAGCAGTGGAGCTTCAATGCTTTGCTCTGCAGAGTAGGATGCTGGCTGCACTCTGAATTTACAGCCAGTGTTAAATTGCACCAATAAAAGCACACTAAACATAAGAAGAGAACGATGATGTATATAATTTAAAGAGGATCAGGGAGAAACAAGAGCAAGTGGAGGCTTCTTCTGAAAAATTAACAGCACACTGAGAACATGAGACAAAACCCCCCCAAAAAAACAACCAATGGCTGCTGTAACATGACATGCAAATGTATGCAATGCAATCAATCAATGGTGCCTGAGGAACAGCACTGAGCTCATAAGAGGAGTATAGCAGAGACCCACTTCATTACTGTCTCCTTATAACAGAAGCACTTCTTCACTTTTAATCCTTTTAGAATACAATGCATCCTTCAGCACCTTTAACATCCCACTTTAAATTAATGCCTGTAAGCAGTTGGGAGGTGTTACCGGTACTGCTCTTGATTGCTTTACACATTTCCAATTCAGCCTTCTCAGCCACCACTGACAACACATCAAACTAGGGCCTACTTAGCAAATACAACACATGCCCTTCTTTCTCTAATCTACTTCTTTTTACAAGCTCCCCCCTGGCAATGTAAACCACAAGGAAGATGCATAATAATGCACTCTTAAAAGCAAACGACCCAGCCACTCTTGACAATTTAAGAAGGTGACTTTATTGGGTCAAGTACTGGATTTTTCAAAACCTATTACATCCCAGCAATTTAAAGTCTGAACTAATAGTTTTCCATTTCCAGCATAGAGGTCTATCTGCCAACATTAGACCATTTGTGGGTGTTTTTTCACAGTAATATGACTTTTCAGGATGAGGTTTTGAATGTAGCACTGTCCTGCTTCTTCCATTGGCAATATATCAATTTTTTTTTTCAGCCAGCCAGTAACAGTTGCTTTTTTTTCATATTTTCAGTCTGTACCACAATTGAACAGCCCTAACAATGCCTCATTGACCCTGATTTGATCTCTGCTGTGCTTGTCTCATCTTAGTTATACCTGCTTGTAAGATCTTATTATATTTTAAAATTAAGAAGGTGTAAATTATCAGAATGTCTTTTCATATCCCCTAGCATCTTCTACAGAGAAGAGTGACATGGAGATAAGAGTTACCCTCCAGCAGATATTAAACCAGGCATGGGCCTTTAATGGATCACCAGGACCCACATGTTCTGAATACCAGAGAGAAGAAAATGCACTTGAAAAACAAACTCAGAGCATTTAACCTAGTCCTTTTAACTTTTTATGGGGTTGCACACTAACATATGTTATTAAATAACTCCCTATAGGGTTCTCGTTCCAGCTATTTGACATTCAATTAAGACCTTGTTTGGGTCATCAGTTCAAAAGGAAAAATCAACCCATCTTACCTTATCTTATCTTTTGAATTACATGGAGATAATAGATTCAATGACAGACTCTAAATTCCATCTTGAGGCTCATTTCTAGGGAAAGATATTTTATTTGTTATGTATGGATACAACTGCCAGTATTCTATGCTATCCAATTTTCAGCCATAATATGGGCCTAAATTATTTTTTAATACAAATTAAGCAACTCTATTCACATAAGACATTGAAATAAAATGCTAGAACCTGACCACTATATTGGCCAATATTAGCTATTTGCTGATATATTGGTATCTACATTTATAATGGCCAATAAACGAACATTTTAAAAGTAAGGAAGAGATGCAAGAAACATACTTCAACCATGTTGTGAGTGTCAATGTTGTTTGTCCACAAGAGCGCACTCAAAAGAGCGCAACCTCCCTGTTGGCAACACATGTTTGGAACGCCAACAACAATCAGCGAGTAATCCACGACTTGTTGCGACAGTAAAACAAGATTATTTTTAAATTGCACTGGCATATTATCTTGGTAAGAACTGATAAATAACTATACATAACAAATATTGTGAAAATCTCTTTATGTTTTGTGTCTGAACGAAAAAAATATCGGCCGATAATCAGAGTTTCGAGTTAACAAATATTGCTTCAGTCTTAAAAATCCCATTTTGGTCAGGCTCTATAAAAGACAGTGTAAAATTGTTCAAAAATTTAATGAATGACTTGGATCTGATCTGTTCCCTTGTTTCTGCTTCCTCTATTCTTTTTTTCACTTGTACTTTCCAATGCTTTCTAGCTCACTTCATTCTTAATTTCATCATCTCTCCAATCATCTTCATGACTGCCAGTCTGTATTACTCAATTCTGGATCCCTGTTTTTCAAAACACATTGTTCTGCCTTTCAGACCATCGTTCATGCAACACTACTCCTCCTCATCTCGTCTCCGCCCCTGTCCAGAGAATCTCTTTCAAGGCCTCAATCAGCCATCTGCTAACTCTGCTCTAGTACCAGCATCAAGACTCCGGGGTCCCATCCTACTTCCTACCTTCGCTTGGGATACCTTTCTAATATGACATTTCAGTCTAGTTGCCAAAGTACTTGTATTTCTCAAACTTCTGTGCATCATTAAATATTGTTCTTTTTCTTTGAAATTATCACTCATTTCTGAAATGCTTTCGGCAGTTTGTTATACATTTTGTCTCTGTGCTAAAAAAAAGTCTTGAGACTAAAAAAATCTACACATTACCATTTATTGTTAACACTCATATCTCAAGGTTAAATCCATTTGCATTTCCAAAAACAATCTATAGTCTTGGTAATTTCTGATGATAAGCCACAAACATCAGCCCTTTAATACCTCACACATGACTCTGCATGCTGGAGGGACTAAGTGTGAGCTACTAAGACAATTTGATATGGAAATAGTTAGAAGCTTTAGACTTGGGTAGCTTCCTGACACTGATCTGGTCATTATGTAAATCCTTGGCAGGGAGAAAGGTTTTGTCCAGTTCAGTTAAAAATGGCACCAAACTATCTATCTCACTGTAAATGAGATGTATAAAACACAGACTTTGTAGCAAAGAGCAGGCCATAAACAGCTTTACTATTGTCTCCTTTGCTCTCTAATCAATCTGCTGTACCAGGAAAGTGATTCCTCATATAACAAACCACCACAGCTGGTGTTTGCCTGGCAGGCAGGCATTCTGCTTACTCTACCAACTCCCTATGTTTCTGCAGACCGTTATGTCAGCTTATATTCTTTACTTAGACACACACGTCAGCAAACAAATGTTTCATCTTGAGTTAAATTGTTTTACTCTTTGAGGGACCATAAAATCATGCAGTATTCTATTGTTACACCAGATTGTCGGGATAAGTAAGGGCACACAGTAGAGTTTTAAGTGCGCTGACACCTCTCATGAAGCTTTTAAGAGAGCACACAAAATACAAAAAACCCTGTTGTGCATAAAGATGGTATGATACCTAGATGTATAAAATGCAGGAAGGTAGCTGGAGTGCAATAAAAAGGATGAAAATATGCAGTTTCCACACAGCTTTACCTTCTCATCTTCATATGCAGGCATACTGCATATTATTATTATGTATAAAAACAGACTATACACACCTAACAGATCATTTCCTGACTTAAATCAACATAATATTTCACATTGCCATGTGCCTGCAAGATGCTTATGCTACAGCAGCTGTTTCGTTACTGTTGACCCAGTGGCTGAGAGAAATGAGACAGTGTACCAGCTCCACCTGGAAAACACATCTAAATGTCGGCCCTGGCAGAGCTGGCCGTGGAATGATGGGTTGCCCTGCTTGTGCTGGCATTCGTTTGCGTTAGTTGCCACGGTTACAACACCACAGTGTCCTTACCAAAACAAAATTATAAACAACAACAAATTCATGTTTTCATGTTCTGAAAGTACAAAAAATCTTTTTCCAACATTAGAAAAATATTTTTCTTAAGCAAAGACTCACTAGGTCACAGATTCATTGCACAAACAAGGCAACAGTATACTATAGGACTATAGTGGAATGCCTATCTGCAGGCATACAATTATGAGACAATGATAAGTCAACAACACACCACACATTTTAAGAGACCTGTTTGCTGTTAAAATAACATCTATATCTAAACCTTCATTTCTTTCACAAGGTGGGTGTAGATCAAGTTTCAAGTATAGTTCATTTGAATGTCTTGTTAATAACATTCAGACCTTTTGCAGTCTGACTCCTAAACTGCATAGTAATGAGCAACTGCCAAATTAATGTCCCATTAATTTAGACTTGAGCCAAGAAAAAATAGGTCTCTGCCTTTTTCTCTCGCTCCACATCATCTAGTTCATGTCAGAGTACATCTTACGTAGTAATATTATTGAATAAGACAAATAGAGTATCATGTTTAAACCAGTCCTGGTCATCTTTGTCAGTGACCTACAGTGCTGGCCTTAGTGTTCAGCAAAATGTCCAGCAAAATGTAAACTTTCTGTTTATTATTCACAGTAGCATACTGTGATCAGACAGAAATATTCATGTCACTCTTCATCACTCCATTTTCTGCTAAACAGAAACAGCTTTGAGGCAGTGTTAATTAATGGTGTATTTCAAATCATCTCATTAACTTCAATCGTTTTACATCGTTGCCCAGTGTATGCAATAATTTGTAAGAAGACTTGACTGAGGATTGTTCATGGCATGAAGTCATGCGATGACAGAGAAACTGCACCAAGTAATCGTTTTTTATTTATTCTACTGTTTGTAAGTCTATCTGGTGTTACATTACTATCAGCATCTGTCCAGAACTGATTCACTGTTGCCAGGCACCTAACAAATATTCACTCTTTTAGCTCTATTTCTGGTCCCCACCAATCCCTTCACCATGTAATATCAATATCTGACTCTTTATCTGCTTACTCTTACACTCCACTAACTCACCAGCTAACGTTGTAGTGTCAATCCCAGCTTTGTGATGTTGTAGTCGCAAAACTATAACCTCTATATATTTTACTTATATATTATATGCTCTGTATCGGTACAGTATCAGTAACTGTACAGTTGCATGTAGTAAGTTGTTAAAAAATGCGATGTAAATGTCTCTGGAAATACCGGTGTTTCAAAATAGGCCTGAAAGAAGTCTGAAGCATGATAGGACATGACACCAGTAAGAAGGAAGCAACCATCCTTGGTAGCAGAAAAATGTGGCAATCTGAGACACCATCATTTTCAGGGATTAACAAAGACAACAGGGCTAGCACTAAGAGGCAGAGAAGAAGCAGAAGATTTAAGTCGATGCAAACCTGTTCAGAATCAGTGCAACATGAACTCTTCCTGGATGTCTCTTGATGCATGCTCAATAATCCAGGTAAAAGAATCCCAAAAAGTTGAATCTGTTCATCTGGACGTAGCGTTTTCAGTGGGAGAAACGTTTCGTCACCTCTGGTGACTTCTTCAGTCTTGGAGACTTCAGTCTCCAAGATTAAAATCTTCAACAACACCAAAATATGCATGCATGCATTTATATTAGCAAAGTCTTGGAGACTTCAGTCTCCAAGACTGAAGAAGTCACCAGAGGTGACGAAATGTTTCTCCCACTTAAAACGCTACGTCCAGATGAACAGATTCAACTTTTTGGTCTTCCTGGATGTTTTCACCTCTCTGCACTGCTTCCTAGCTGAAGAATTTGATAATATTGTTACTTCTATATTTATCATCTAAATATTTACTATTCGCTGAGTGGAGGAGGACTTTTTTAGAACCATTTCTTTAGCGAAAGTAACAATAAGACACTATGAAAACCCCTTCACTAATTATTGGCAAATTGTATGTGAACTATCAAAAGTAAAATTAATTATTCTGGAGAAAGATGTTCCCCATCAGTTTAATATGGATCAATATTACTGCTGCAGATATTTAAGGATGAGCTCAGTTTAAATAATTTTGATTCTGTTTAATCTCCAGTAATGCATCATAATCTAATAAATATTATTTATACTGGCTGTCCTGTGAGGACCTAAATAAACAGCTGTTAATGAGCTTTTGAATCACAATAATTTCACTTCCTGGTCAAACAATAGTTAATAACAATACAAAAGTGCTAGCTCAAATTATGAGGACACAAACTCAACTGTTACTTAGGATGATATCAATAGCTGAGGAACAGTTAAAACAACCCCTAAAATGTCAAAAAGACTTAGAAAATAAGCTAATGATGCCCGATGGAAGCAAAAGATATGTAGGTCACACACAGGTGGACTTAAAAATATCTTAGGAAAAGTAACCTCCAACTTATCTGCTAATTGGAGGTATTAAAGCCGCAGGGTTTGTATTGTCTCAGTATAAAATTTTACTTTTAATCACATGAAAAAAAACAACAGTTTTACAGTGTTACAGGAAAAGTATTTGCAGTTTTTGTGTATTTTTGATAGTGAGATAAGGAAAAAAACAATCATGAATCTTCCAGCCTTACTTAGCAAAACATTTCCATCTGTTACTTCTGTTAAGTATATTTTTATGATGGAAGAACCCTGTCTCGACATTAAAAATCGACTCATTTTAGATTGGTTAAATTAGCGTTTCAATGAGTATTTTGATCCTTGCAGAATGAAGAGGGTAAAAATGTATTAGGTATATGATTAATTATGAATACAACCATGGCAAAAACTCAAGGAAGAATGGACTGGTTCATCTTTGTGAATTACAGTCACTGAACTTAACTATTTTAACTTCATTCACTAAAGATTCAACACACTCAGTATATCATAGTGACATACTGCCTGTCCCTTAAATAAACACATTCAAAAAAATATTTAAGAAACTGAGAGTTTGAAGTCTTTACATAGCATAGATATCAGGGGTCTCAAGGCCCCGTGGACATTTAGTTAATCTGTAATGTCTTTACCTTGAAAAAGCACTAGGCTATAATGCGTCATTGTGGTTACTGCCTGTGTTTCTACAGATCGCACCTTCTTGCATCATCTCACCACCTCAGTGCTACTCCTGAAATGCTATTATTACCTTGGGGTAGGAACAAGTTGCATATTACCTTCCTGAAGACGAATGCATCATCACAAACTCTACTGAGACTTTCTCGTTTCAGCTTCTATATGCTACACAGTAACTGTACTAATATTGAACATTTTCATTAGTACATGGATTGTATCAATCCTCAAACAAGGTTCCCTGTGATCCTTGAAAGTTTGTTCCAAATGTTAACCATTAAATTTACCTTTGTAACTCAAGAATATTCAAAAAGTAAATAATTTTAACCTATAAAACTGCTTATCACAAAAACAGACTCTTCCACTTGCTCGTTATTATGTAACATGCCTAAGCAGTAATTTTGGGCATTGATTGGCTGAATATACTTCCCTGTCTGGCTGTTATAAAGAAGTCAACTGGGTGTCTGGGGATACGAGTAGGACATGTGTCAAACAACAATAATCTTTGGGTTTCAGTCTCACATGGTTTTCTATTCAGGATTCCTTAAGTCTCTCCTTTATTGTGTTTTTGTACAATTCTCTACCTTTTTCAGTGCTCTGGCATCTACTTTTGTATAATTTATGAATTTTTGAATGTGGGGATGGTTTCTGATGGCTATTCCAGGAATCAGCTGGCAGCCAGATCGATGAGTGAACTTTGATATAGAGCTTTAACTTGATGGAATCTACATCAGGCCCACTGATTGTAAATGCTACTGAGGGTATTAAATTCAGACTGCTGCTGAGCAGCAGGAAAGCACAGGAAAGCTACAGTGTTGATGCTCTCCACTTGGTAGAGTTTTAAACCCTGCAACAGCTCTAGTGAAATGGTTATCTGTGAACAGCTTACATGCCCTGACTATGTCCTTTGCTAATATAAATGCATGCATGCATATTTTGCTGTTGTTGAAGATTTTAATTAAATTCTTTAAAATTTCCATGTCTTTCCATAATGCTTATGCTTCATTTTGAAACATCTCAAGGGCTATGGCTCAGGAGTTAGAGTGTGTTGTCCACACAGAATGCTCAGAATGTCAGTGGTTTGATCCCCAGCTCTCCCAGTTTGAGTGTCAAAGTGTCCTATGGCAAGATACTGAAACCCAGATTTGCCACAGATGCATTTGGTTGCTTTGAGAGGTCAAAAAGACTAAAAATAAGTGCTACATCAGTGAGAGCCTGTTCACCTTTTTGTTGAAAATCTCTACATTTTTCTTCCACTTTTCTTTTTTTGCCACTTTTTATGCTAGATACTGTTACTACCCAACGTGAGTCACCGCCAGATGTGAGTTACACATGTATGAACTTAACCGTTTTACTGCACACAAGGTCTACCTGCTTGTTGTGTCTGTCACTGTCTAAGTTGCATATTTGCGAGTCACTGACATAGTGATGGTTAACATGTCTGAACTGTAGCTCTGAAACACAGAATTTACTCCCACTCTCCACTCTCATGCTTTTTTCAATGCTGCATTGTCACCTCAATGTCATTGCTGTCAATGCTGGCTTATCTTCTAGTGGGACACTTGGAACTGATGCCTTGGTAACAAATTTGGCTTGTCCTGTGCTTTGCTGCTACAGGGGTGTTTTCAGATGTGTATACTGCATCTATCCAACAGTCTATAATCAGTAGTGTTTCATCTGAGTCTACTACACTTGCAAAATAAAGGAATCTGAAATATTAAGGCTCTGCCTTAATGACCTCACCTTGGACATTCAGGAGTGTTTGATCAGTTACTTTCCTTTGCTGATGACTGCACTTCATAGATTAAATCTGATCACAGTTATATTTCATGTGGCCCACTGCCCTTTAAAGTGTTCTTACATCTTTTCCAACTGCAATTACTTTCTCGCCTATTTACAGGTGGAGCAGAAAATCGTCTCCGGGGGAAGACCAATTAAAAAAGATCCGCAGAGGCCCTGTTTCCCAAGTCCTACAGCTTACACATAAGGAATACTTAGAGTCATATCAATAAAGTTAGTATACTCCATCCAAAATATGATTTTTATAGTAATGTTTAATATAATTACCTTCAGTGATGTCAGACCTACTGAAATGACATTACTTAGCGAGTCAGTTGAAAGTAACTGTAAAGTAACTGTTCAGTGGTTATTCAGGAAAAATGCAAAACAATCACAAGCTCCACTCACCTAACAATCTGAAGATGTCTTCGATGTTGGGACTCTGTGATAGGCATGTTCAATATTTTCTTTCAGTTTATAGTCTAAACTACAGATCAGTGGCCAAAACTAAATAAAATAACATTTTCGTGCTGTATATCTCGATGAATGCAGTCACGATTATCAGATATTGCTGTCATATTTACAGTCATATTGTGTACAAATGCACAATGGGTTCTATGTAAAATGAATTTTTGATATTTAAGTTTCGTCTCTTCTCAGTATGAATTATAAAAGAGATCTTTAAATATTTTAGTTCAGGTTTGGCCTGTTTTTTCCCGTGTGATTGCACGTCTTTCATGTCTCTCACCCTTTATCTCCATCACTCCCTCTAACCTAAGGTTTTTAAGTGTTCTTGCAAAAGGTCAAGGTCCTACCAAGTTGCATGCAGCACCACCTAAATAAACTGACTTTGGAGTCTAGTGTAAGATGCATAGAACTGATATTGATTATTTCTGGTCGCTGCAAAACTTTGCTGCTTGCTGAGGCATGTTTGCACTCTTCACCTACTGTATGAGAGAGGATGAGTGTAATATGAAAAGATGAGGAGTGAAAGCGATAAAAGAAGTTACCTAAATTATGTATGGGGCTGAAAATAGAAATGTGATTGAAAAATGAAATATGGGCAAGGATCTGCTCTGTCATCTGCATCAAATAGAAGATAAAGATTGATAATGTGCTTCAAAACCTTTATTTGTGTGCTGTGATAAAAATGTTAGTTAAATTAACATAGCTCTTCTTTGAAACATTCATTCATTATAACTTTAAAGTCTGAATAAAACTGTTTGGCAACAACCACATGTATCACAAAGTCACCAGATATATTTATCCCCATTCTGGCAACAGAAAATGTAGAACGTTTTGTAAATAATTTCAAATCACACAAAGGCCTGAGGGTTTTTTATCTTAATTCATTCTCCTCCTTAAACACAACCCAGCATTATTAGAGTAAACCATGGAGAATTTACAATGTATCCACCTCTGCAGATACTACACAAAAAAGCAGCATTTTAAAATGAGCCATAAAAGAGAGACTTTCAATATCAGCATGTATGACACAACATTAAGAACACCTGCACAATATATTTCAACTGAATACGGCAGCTTTGCTCTAAATTCTGCTTTTCCAAACCTTATTCCTATTCCACTCTAAGCCACAAACTTACATGAGTGGGTAAACAAGATTAGAAACACCTTTCATTATAATGCAGGGAATTACCTCAATAATAAAATGAAGTGGAATTGTCACTTTTGTAACATATCAACAATAACAGGAACTGTATAGCTTTGTAAAAGTGGGATTTATGGCAGAACTCTCATAGCAAGCTGACTGCAAATTTGACTAATAAAATGCTGGGGAACTGTAAATGCATTTCAGAAAAAGCACAATTTTGAGGGTTTTACAGTAGTTGTTCTGTGGGATAATTGATAAATAATGTTGGACAGGACATTTTGCTTTATTATTCTGCTACAAAATTGCACTACAGTGGTCCAGTAAATAATTATAATTTAGTTCATCCACCTCTCTCACTTAATAAGCATGTCTGCTATTTTAAAGAATCATCAAAATAATTGTGGTGGTTTTTAATTTTATGAACTGTGCTGTGTGGAAGAGCACCACCATATAAAGATTTAATTAGCTATTTAACATTTCAAACATTTTCTCAGGCTGAGCAACAGCCCTGTGCTCAAAACATTACACAGCTAATAAAATCCTTTTTATTGTGGCTGTACTGTTTGGTGGATCCAGCACCAAATCCTACTGCACACCAGAATGTGCATGACTTTTTTAGCTAAGCACAGCCACCACCATGGTAGGCAAAATTATCAATTAGCTATTGAACAAAGCCAAACATCTTGTAAGATTTAGATATAATCCTAATATGAACACATCGTTCCAGTCTTGGCCTCTCTGCATTTGTTCCCTGTCTGTTTAAGAATTCAGTTTAATATTTTATCAACTGTGTCTTTTTTTTTTTTTATTTCATTTTGAGGGGACCTCAGAAAAGTATTAACATGTAATTGTCAATTAATTTTCTTCTGATACATCATTAGCCCCCCCTCTTTTACGTGTGTGTGTGCGCGCGCGCGTGTGTGTGTGTGTGCATGCACATTTGTGAAGTTATGCCTGTTATCTTCATAATAACGTAATATAACACCCCAAAAAGGCCAGCAAAATGCACAATGATGAGACCTGGAAACCAACCGTTTAACCAAAGATGAATACACAAGCATAGACAACACCAGGCAGTGTGGTTAATTATGCGGACACCTCTACTCCCATCATAGTCCCCCGAATCACCAGACTTCAAACATCATAACACAGAGTGTTGATGAGGTGATGAGAACCCACATGTGTCCAGGAACCCCAGTTGGTTGCAACCACTAGCAAAGATCAAGAAGCTGAGAACACCAGTGTGCTGTGTGAGAAAAATGCAAGAAAGTCTTCACCAGTGTCCAGAGCCCCCACGGAGATCCAGTACAAGTCAACCAGCAGATCCTTGCCCCAACGAGACAGCGCGGGCACCCAGAGAGAGAGGCCCACAGCACTGCAGAAACCGAGGGACAGCGAGCAGACCCGAAGCACAAGAGGGAGATCAGCCAGCACAACCTGGGCACTGCGGCACACCCCCAATGGCGCACGACATCCAGCGCCACAAGGCGCCCACCCAAGCCCCCCACCCCCAGCACCCCCATCAATTCTTTTCAAGACTCTAAATGGGAAGGCCCGAAACTATATCACCAGCCTCATTTGTTTACATTCGGCCCTTTAGGACTGATCTGCTGGCAAAGTTCTCTTACATATCCTAAGGCACAGACAAAAAAATGACAGCCTTTGCATTCGCTGCTCCTCATTTGTGGAAACAGTTACCACTTGACATAAAAAGTACTCTCTCCATCCCTGCTTTTAAGTCTAGGCTCAAAACCTACCTTTATTCTCTGGCCTTCCAGCCCACTAATCTCCCATTTGTTTGCTATCTCTGAATCTCTGCTTGTCCCCTGCTGTTCTCTGGTTTTTGTTGTTGCTCTTATGTGTCTGCTTGCTGATGAAGGTCTCTTAATCTGTATTTTATGTGTTCACTTATGTGTATGTATACTTTGAACAGCACATTGATCAGTGAAAGATGTGTTTGAATGTGCTTTGTGAATAGATTTTACTTACTCATGTATAACTGTTGTGCATTAACAAGTTAAAGTGGACATGAAACACTACATGTATAAAGGCTGATGGATGTTAGGATTCCTGATCATGCTTTGGTAAGAAACTTAGTTATGTTTGTGGTGTGATGCGCATGAAGTAGCCTAACCTGTTATGTTGTAAACTGTTTGGATGTGCTTGAGAAAAGAAAGACTATTTTATTGCATAAAATAGAGCTGATCACATCTTGTGGACATCTGCTCTACCAGCTACATCCGACCAACGAGGGGACAGTATCGGACTCCAGCTTGTCGGTCCAGTGAACCACCAGTGCACCTGACTCAAACAGGTTCTCCACCACACAGTCTTCATCTATAGTGCTCTACAAACCCCAACATTTTCCTGTTTCAGTGCAGCTAGCAACAGCGAGGAACCACTTACTGCTAAAGAGACAGAGAGTGAAAGTGAACAGTATATCCTTGAGTTTTTAAAAAAAAAAAACTCATTGTTGGAGCCAAAAGCAACACAAAAGTGACTCCCTTAGACTGCTTTTTAGTTTTAGTTCTGTCACTAGTTAGCTAACATAAACTAATGTCTATTAGCAGCAACCAACCAACCTAGTGACGTCTCATTCTGTACTGGCACAAGATGGCACTACACATGCTCTAAAAACTTTAACTTTGAACACTTATTTCTCAAATCCAGCTTCACCGACAGTGTTAAATCTATGACAGTGTTTTAGAGTAGGGCTTCATGGTGTAAATTAGCCTTTGTACATGTAGTGTTTCATTTCCACTTTAAAGCATTCTTTCAGAGCCTACACCCTTATCCAGCATAACAAAGCTGTAGTCTATACAGTAACTCTATGAACCCAGCTTTATACATTAAACACTTTAGCCATATAAATTTTATAAGGTTATCATGTTTCAAAGTTGTGCATTTATCAGCCTGTATTCAAGTTCAACTGCCCCATTGTCACTGAAATGGATTTAAGTAAACATAGTAAGCTTTTAAGTAAACAAAGAGAGAAAAATATTCATGTGACAGGCAGGAGGTTCACTGACCTTTTACTCAGTAAATGCTGGACCAGGCGGCAGTGACCCTAAATAAGAAGGCAACAGTTGTTTCATATAAAAACACGTGCCACTGGGAATAGCTTTATTGCACAGTAATGCTTTGATTTGTTGAGTTTTTTATTAACTTAGACTAAAAACTCTTTACAAATCTCTGAGTTGCAAAATAAATGCACAATACGTATAAGAAGGGGTAAGTCTTTCGGAAATGGCTGTCAGGTTTGGGCAGGCGACAACAGTCATAAACACACAGGCCTGGATGTGATTGCTATGCTCACTTCCACAGATACCAAATTTAACACTCTTACAGGGTGTCATAAACCACCATCCTGCCTCAGGAAATAGTCATAACACACTTCTCACTTTATCAAGCAAAGCAGACACATGGATGAACTGTCTCAGACATTATCTCATTCATGGACCCAAAATCAGGCACGCACATACATGAGCCCTGGAAGATCTGCTGTTGCCATGCTCATTAGTCCACCGTGACTCTGAGCCAAACAGCCTCATTAAGAAAAATGATTTTTTTTAAAAAAAAACTTTTGTATTTCTGAGCACAAGTAACTGTTACGTCACTAATAAATACATACATAAATAAATAAAATTAAAAACACAAAAATAAAAACCAACTACAGTAAATTAAATTTAAAAAATAATTGTGGTTATTTTTTTTTGTTTTCTTTAAACAGAAAAACTCACTAATAATCATTGCCTGGTGCAAAATCTACATCAAAGGAAAAACTGCATCCTAAGCGTGACTGCAGGAAGGATTCATTTCTTGCTAGATCAGCACATACAGTAAACTCGCAGGCATTTAATGAGGACTTAGTGGTGTTCACTGGAGACATGACTAACAGTACTAAGTATATTCTTTGAATATGTGGGTAATTGTGAAGTTATCATCTCTGGATGGACAGTCTCACTCTGAGCTATTCTCTCCATCATGAGAACTGAGTAATGTCTGTGAAGAACTATTATTACTGTCTCCAGAGGGAGGGAATTAGAGATAAGCTGCAGTGGGTTCTGATTTCAACGGGGTTCAAGGGAACAAAGGCGGTTAAAAATAGTCTCACATTTTTGGGTGAAACTTTGAAATAAGGAAACAGAATGTGCCTATTAGATTGGGGAGTATCTTGCATATTAAAATCAGCACTCATATATCACTAATCGCTAATAATGGTGTAATTTCTGATGGCGATGGCATATCCTTCTCACTTTTCGAAATCTTGTCATAGTCCCTTGTACTTTAACAATTTCGGTTTAACTTGCTCCCTAAGCATTTTTACAGCATTCCAGATGTGACAAACTTAAAATGCTTTACGAGCAGAAATGGGTGTTTCTACGTCTTTATTTGACATTGGATTTACCTCTCAAGCTACACAGGCAAATGCCTTAAAAAGTCCTGGAAATAAATTGGTTACTGTTCTAAAGTATTAAAGATTATTTTAAATAGCTTTAAATTGTTAAAAATACCTAAAACCAACTTTACATAACATTTCTGATAGACAAGAGAAATGTTGCAATGTTTATCAGTGCTTTGCAATGATATTTCTAAAGAGTATACATGTGGCGTAGTAATGATCTTTAATTCATGAAAAGCTGTCTTATACATTTATGTAATATTGGTTTTTGTTCCTGGTTCCTGCACATATAAAGGCATACCATCTACTTACTCAATACAGAGAGGTTTCAGGCATGGCGCAACGTGGTGAAATCAGTGTTTTCTTACCCTCGGCTGTCCAAAACCACTGAAAACTGAAAGTGAAATGAGGAGACTTTTCTATGGAAGTTACAGTTTTTTAAGCTCTTCACTTTATGGCTCATTCTCAGCCCATCCAGTAAAAGGACACTTGTACGCTTTTTGTATTTGAAAGCATGGGACTTTGAACGTGGCATGGTTTGTGCTAGACAGGCTGATCTAAGTATTTCAGAAACTGTTGATCTACTGGGATTTTTACACTCGCTACAATCAAGGCATGCAGAACAGCATCTCTTAATGCACAATACGTCAAATCTTAAAGCAGATGAGTTACGGCAGCACACCAGGTGCCACTCGGCCAGCTAAGAACAGGAAACTAAGGCTACAATTTGCACGAGTCACCAAAACTGGACAATAGAATATTGGAAAAGTGTTGCCTTGTCTGATGAGTCTTGCTTTCTGCTGCGACATTCGAATTTGGTGTAAACAACAAAAAAGCATGGATCCATCTTGTCTTGTATCAACTGTTCAGGCTGGTGATAGTAGTATAATGGAGTGAGAGATGTTTTCTTGGCACTTTGGGCCTTTTAGTACCAAATGAGCATTGTTTAAATGCCACAGCCTACCTGAGTATTGTTGCTGACCATGTCAGTACAACGCACAAATCTTCTGATAACTCCTTCCAGCAGGACAACGCACCATGTCCAAAACTCAAATCATCTCAAACTGGTTTCTTGAACATGACAATGAGTTCACTGTACTCAAATAGCCTCCACACTCACCAGATCTCAATTCAATTGAGCACCTTTGGGATGTGGTGGAACAAGAGATTTGCTTCATGGATGTGCAGTCGAGAAATCTGCAGCAACTATGTGATGCTACCAGGTCACTATGGACCAAAATCTCTGAGGAATGTTTCCAGCACTTTTCCAGAATTAAGGCAGTTCTGAAGGAAAAAGGGGGTCCAACCCGGTACTAGCAAGGTGTACTGAATAAAGTGTCAGGTGAGTGTATATAATCATCTATTTGTTTGTGAACTTTATTTCATGTACAGTATTGTTGGAATTAAGATACTCATTGTGCAATAAAAAGAACAGGCTTTTTAGTTCCCCTGACAGTTTGGTACACACTCCTTCATGCTTCAGTGATTGCTATCAAGTGACTCATCCTCTCTTTGCCAAAAGAAGATGACACAAATTGGACAAATACGACCATTATGTTTACTGAATTATGCCCTAAGTCAAGAAGTCAAGAAGCAGCAACCTCCTCTATGTTCTCAGTGCTTTCAGCAAATGGCCAATCAAGAATATGTTGTTTTATTATTATTTATTTATTTTAACCTAGTGATGTTACTGATATCCTAAGAAACTGATATCATGATGGAGGGTAAATACTAGTCTGGCTGTGTAGTATTACAAAACAGTGATTATATGGTGTTGGTCAACTGAGGGTTCCTTGTCAAATCATGAGGGAATGTTGCTCAAAATACGTGATCTCAGTAGGAAGGGGGGCCCTTCCCCCAGCATCAGCAAAAGGGACATCAATTAAAAAGGTTCACCAGAGTTTGTA
>VUQS01001104.1:0-11995 GCA_015108495.1 Heterochromis multidens | reverse complement strand
GGGGGACTCAAGACCTTTGTACAGTACTGTACTTTTAGTGATCAGGTTACCCAAAATAAATATGCAAACAGTCACTTCAAAGTATTTTCGCCGGCATTGACTTTTGAAGCCTTTGGAGTAGGTTTTGCAAAACCTAAGGAATTGTCTGCTACAATTATGAATGTGTTGAATGTGTAAGAAGTGCTATCACAATATGTTACACCCTTGATCTTATTCTAATAGTGGAAGTCTGATTATACTTCACAAACTGCCAGCCAGTTAAGTAGCTGCTTTCATAGTGCAGTAAATAAAAGATAGTGTGACACTAGGAGAAATGAAATTATCAAAAAAAAAAGTTGATAAGTAAAAGGACAAAATTAGAAGTATTTAATATTTATTATTCATTATGTTCTACATGTTTTAAATAGTCATTCATTTAATATTGACACTTTGGGTCTGTTACCTGCAAATTGATTTTTTTCTTTGTTTTTTTGTACCATTATAAAACAGAGCTAGAATACTGATCTGATTTGACAAGAGCATAACAAGCATATCAATTACAGCCTTTAAGTTATTTTTGTAAGCTATGAAGGCACTGTGTTTGCATGGTTTTGTCTGTGCTCTGCGGGCACTGTGAAATGTGCTGCTTTGGGCTATGGACAGAAATCAGACTCTTAAGTAATACAACTGCAAACAAATTTGGTGGATACAACATCTCAAACCATTAAATGTTCCAAGCTAATAGAAATGATATCTACATTTCAAATGCTCAACTTGGGCACTTTATCACAGTACACATAGACTTCATTATGGATTAGTGTTTTAACCTACAGCAAGGGAGATTTAGTCCATAAGTATAAACCTTGAGCTAGTGGATTCAGTCATCTAAGATATATGGTAAGCATGCATATGCTTCAGAATGCGCCTTGGCTCGCCACCTCCACAAAGCATTGTTTCTCTTGCTGTGTTTTGAGAAAAGCTCACCTTGAGCTGTTCATCTGTTTCTATGGTAATTCTGCTTTTGAGTTTTCTCACTTTTTTTCCCTGTAAGTTTTAAGATACTTGTGTTAGTACCGTGCAGATGTTTATGTTTTTTTAATTAATTAATTAATTAATACATTATTTTCATTGCTTTAAAATGAAGCCTAGTTATAACTAGTGACAAAATGTGAAATTAGGATTGTTTCCTTCCATGACATATACCACTTTTAACATGTACCAACTGACAGATGGAAGACGTGTTATGGATCAACATTTAATTTGTAATTATGTAACTATGCTGATGTCTAAAACAGCACTTTTGACTTTTTAAAAGTTTTTTTTTTTCTTTTTCCATGTGGGCTGGATTTATTCAGATATCTTCTTGCCGTGGGCAGCCTAGAAGCTATGTTCCAGAGATGAAGACATGTTAATAAGATGGAAATCAGTGGAATATCATCTATGAGGAATAGTGTCTTTAGTGTCATCATCATTCTCTGGATGTCGTGTTGGGCTTGCCAGAAGGTCAGTTTAGGTTATGGAGGAGGGAGGAAGGCAAAATTAATCTCGTGCAATGACTTCAAATAATGAGTATATGAGGCTTACAACTAGGGAAATAATGGAAACCAAGACACTTGAAGCTAAGTCAAGCTCCATTGATTTTATTTATTGCACAAGTTAAAATAATAAAATGTAAAAAAGAATTATGAAAAAAAGAAAGAAACTGTTTTACTGATGCACCGAGGAAGGTCTGAAACTTCAGTGGTGATTTAGATAAAGGTAGTTCTTAGTTTCAATCAGATGTTATTATCCCCGAGCAACTTAGCAAAGCATATTATGCAGAAAGTTAATTTTTTGTAAAGTTTCGGTGTCTTAGTTGAGACTGCTGTAATTTTTTTTTTCCCCTCACAAATCCATAAAAACAACAATAACTGGGGGGAAAATACTAGCTCATAACAGAATTATATACAAGTCTTAAAGTCAGACCTAAAACTGTGGCCATTTATTTTACTGGTGTGGAGATGTTTCAAAGACGCAAATGCATCAAATGCAGGTTATAAAGTTGTGGTTTTAAAAAAGAAGGAGACCTATGAGGATTCAGTCACTGTCTGTGTGTGTGTGTGTGTGTGTGTGTGAGAGAGAGAGAGAGATAGAGAGAGAGACTGGGTCTCTTCAAAACATAACTGTGTGGAATAGGCAGATTGTGGGTTGCAGATTTCTTCATCCAAAAGATCAAAGATAAAAACAAAAAATATATTGCACTAGTCCACCAATATTTGTGGGAGTTTGGGATTGTGAGTTTGGCATTTAATTGTAGCTGTCACTGTAGAAGCAACTCTGGTAACAGCCAAAATATGAGAATCATTCATCCAAACCTCCCCACCAACCATGTCAAGTTTGAACAGATAAACAGTTATCAAGACAGGCAAAGAATATATAGACTGACCAAAGTATAGAAATTTCTCAAATATTTATTAATATATTCATTATTTTCAGTCATGTGACTGGTCTCGAGCCAGGACAAAAATAGAACTACAGAGCAAGCTTGTCAATTTCCGCTATTTTTCAAAGCACAAATACATAGTTCAGTTTTCAAAACAAGAAAAACAAAGATAAGTAAAGAAACTTCCCATTGTTTGGGCTATTTTCAATTTATATATGTAGCATACATTGGAGTATTTTAATCACTAAATACAGCAAGGCTCCACTTTGGCAATGTTTTATATGTATCTTATAATGAATTCCTCCCCCTACACTACAGTTATATGTATTTCTGATTTGAATGGGTCAATAATGCTGCAGTCTAGGAGGTGAAGGACAAAATGTTTTTCACTGTTAAAGCAAAGGTAAGTGCTAATTAGCTAGCGATAGCTAACTATTTAATGTTGATTGTAACTTTCAGGGTCACTTAGTCACTGTAGTATAAGGCAGTAATATATTTGTTAGGTTGACACACCATTAACAAATCACTGTGGAAGAGGAGGGTCTCTTAATTTGTCTCTTAATTGTTTATTTCCAATTTTAAGACCCCAGGTTATATTTTAGTTTTTTCCTGGACTTACATGTCAACATCATACAGCATCCCGATTTCACAGTAAGTAAACTTACTTACACAAAATACCCAGAGTCACTGTCTGTGAGAATCGGTGAATGTAAACATAATTTTTGTTTGGTTGCAAAAAATTTTTTGCACACTAACAAGATCATTTGTCTCTTTTCAACACCCAGCAACACTAAAACGTCATGTAACATTTCCCCAAATTGCATTTTAATTTGCTAAAACAAAACAGCATAGTAAGCTGTTGTACTAGAAAGTAGAAAGCAACTTGGAAGAAGTTTGAGCATGAAGAGGTCCCCTTGCCCTCAGTATCCTCTAAAGTTTATTGCCTGCTTTTTCCTACAACCCACAGGCCTCTGCTTATGAAAGTCATTCAGAACAATTTAGCTGCATCGTCCCTCAGCTCCATTGTTCACTACACTATGAATACACTGCCACCCAAGATAATGCTAGCGCAGCAAGCCAATCTCCACAGAGGGACACCTCAAGCGTGAATCAATACCAGTGACTTCCATGAGACAAAAGCTAAGACCTTGCCAAGCCAAGAACCACTTTGCCAGGGATATGTACTCATGACTTTCCCATGTATGGCAAAGTCCCAAAAACACTGGATCAACTACTGCATCTAACAGTGACAACGCACGGCTTTGTTCAAATCCTCTTTTGTTAGAGTCCATTCAGGAGGCTGAGAGAGATGTGCAAGCGCTTTATATTTGAATATTGAATATTATTAGAATATTTCCTCATCGTTTGAAATCCAAATATGAAAAACTGAGATTGCTTGTTCCTTTCATTGTTGCATGATTTTTAGTTTGTCACCTTCCTGTTTTCTGACTTTGTAGCTGCAAATAAACTATTATCTGGTGTGGCTTAATATAACACAAGATTTTACAAAAATAAGACTGCACACAAATGAACACCCACACAGGTAAGAGGAGACAGAAAGAGAGGGGAACCAGGAAACCCTGGAAAAGTGAGTTATAAAACATGGAAATCGATTCCTGGTTACTCTCAAGGGAATTCTTTAAGAAAACAAAAACAAAATAAAACCCATAAACGAACACAGAAATAGTTGATTTTTATTGAAATTGAGCAAATGTGGCACAGTTTTGACATTGCTCAGAAGTAGAAATAGTGGCAGTGGATTCCGTTTCTCAGACAGTGACTGCTTGTCACAAGTACAAAAAGTGTGTGGGAGGTAGGATTGTGTGGGTGGGTGCGTGGGTCGATGGGGGAGCCACAAATCTGGGGTGCTCTGATGAGTTTGTTTGGAGTCCAGCTGTGTGTTTGCCTGTGACGCCTAAAATCCATTAGAAATCTGCTGGGGGTCAGGGCTCCACTTCGACTGCAATGGCTCTGTGCCTTAGAGAGGCCCGAGTGGCCTACCACAACTTCATTTTCTCCACAGAGCGGGGGCTGTAAGGCAATCAAGCTCCACAGGACAGTCGCCCAGAGAGCCAGAAGCATCAAAACATGTTGTCTATCTTTAGAGAGCTGACACAGAATGGCTGGCTTGAAAAAGATCTTTAGGTGATGACTGATTATGTGGTGTTGGCTCTATCTGATGCATCAATACTTTTCTGGAATGTAGTGTTAGAAGTCTTTTTTTTTCTAACTAAATTTGGTTTTGAGAGTTTCCTTTTAATGTGAAGGTTTAAGCAAGACAAGAGCACATTTAGCTTCAACATCTTTGAGGAGCTGTTTTAAATTTTCCCATTGTGCAGGTGTTAGACTTAGAGTAAACCTGTATCTGGCCCAGCTAGTCTGACTGATATAAATTTTATCATCAGGTGTTGTTTGTGAGACTGTGCAGATGTCTGCATCCCCTTTAATTTTTTGTGGCTTACACAGTAATGGGATATCTATGCACATATAGTAAATTAAGCACAATAAGATCACAGCACGGTGGCTTGGTGGTTAGCACTGTTGCCTCATAGCAAGAAGGTCCTGGGTTCGACTCCACCATCTGGCCGGGGCCTTTCTGTGTGGAGTTTGCATGTTCTCCCCGTGTTTGCGTGGGTTCTCTCCGGGTACTCCGGCTTCCTCCCACAGTCCAAAGACATGCAGTTAGAGGGGTTAGGTTAATTGGTGATTCTAAATTGCCCATAGGTGTGAATGTGAGTGTGAATGGTTGTCTGTCTCTCTGTGTTAGCCCTGCGACAGACTGGCAACCTGTCCAGGGTGTACCCTGCCTCTCGCCCTATGGCAGCTGGGATAGGCTCCAGCCCCCCCGCGACCCTGAATTGGATAAGCGGAAGAGAATGGATGGATGGATGGATAGAAGATCACAGAAGTAACAGTAGAATCCTGGCCTTGGGGATTTTTCAAGTTTTCCTGATAATTATAACATTATTATTTTTACTAGTACAGTAATAACATTAATATGGTCTTCATTACAGGAAAAGTTAGATTTTCCTTGAGGGCAGCACAATTGAAAATTGGTTGGCACTGTAAAAGCACTCTTCACAAAATGCAGAAATTACCGTCACAACTGATTGAAGAGAGAAGTCCCTTTAGGTAATTAGGTAATAGTACAATGTTATTAGTTTCCCAATTCCACTGTTACATAGCAGTTGACTAGTTCTTTGGAGACAGAAACAGGTGTTGGTGTTGCAGAAATCTCCCATGTATTTCTGTCCATGATTCGCCATCTTTCTTCTCTATAATGTATTTGGAATTGTCTCCTCCTAAACATCTTTTCCAATCTAAAACGGGCCGAGATTCAAGTCCAGTCCAAAAAAATTCAACAGAAACACAAAAAGTAAGACTACATTCTGAGCTCAAAAGAACAGCTGAAGCATCAGTAAAAAGAACACTTCAGAAAGAGATCAGTTGGATATGTTGACATGCAAGTTGATTGAGAGCATCTTGTTTCAACCCTTGCTTATTGGCAGGGCCAGTGGCTAAAGCCAGTTTTCCCTGGGCAGTTCTTGAGCCATCATTGGGACCAGTTGACAAGTGAGGGATATGTGCAGGAGCCAATCAGTGCCACCTGCTGTGCAGAGGAGGCAGAAAATATTTTTTAGGAGAAGCACATTTACTGGGAGTCCTCCCGTCCATGTTGAGAGCTGGTAAAATGACTAGGTCTTGACAAGACTTCAATTCACGGGTCACAAAACATGTCAGAGTAATGGCAGAAAGGTTGAGAAGCACACTTAGCTTGACAGGTTCCTTTTAATGCTAGCTGCCTCCAAGCTGTGATCCACGTGATATGGTGCACATACAGATTAACTTTCAGCAGACTTGGTTTGCATGTCAATTTCCTCTCTAATGTCAATCTGAAGCAGTGGAGGGGTGAGTATTTTTTGCCATGGTAACAGCATATAGCTGTCTTGAATCTTTAAAACCATATAAATTGCTGTAATAAAAAAAAAAATGATTGCAGAGACACCAAAATTGACTTTTGGGAAGAGATTAAAAGCCTTAAAAAATGACTTTTAGATGTTAAGTTTTCTCATTGCGGGATCACTAATCAATGGTTAGCCACTATGGTTAGACAGCAAATGATTTCTCTCTCATTTGTGGCCCTTTCAGAGGTGACTTCATCATTGGTGCTTGAAAGACACAGTGCCCCTGAGTAACAAATGATTACCTCTGAATGAATCCCTAAAGTCTTGCTGCTAATGCAGAACAATAGGTAGTCAGAAAAGGGAGGCTGTGCTTTGCTTTAAGATCTATTTTTTATACTCGGCATCATTTTTTGCTTCACTGATCTATCACTAAACAACAGCTGCTGAGCAGAAGCCAGAGAGACGCACTGCAGGGAGGACGAGGCAAAGTGGGAGAGGGAGAGACATGGAGAAAGCCATAGAGAGGGAGAAGAGAAGAGAAGAGAAAAGGCATCTAAAATTGGAAGACAGAGGAGTTTTAAGAGGTGAGGTCACTGGTGATAGCCTGAAGCTCTTAGGCAATGGTGGCCCACTGTGAAAGAGAGTGAGAAGAGGGATCCTGGCAGGTCTGCCTCTCTCATGACGGATAACAAGTCACCTGAAATGGCTTCCTGGGTGGCAGCCATTAGACAGACAATTTGCAATCATCCCTGGCCCAATTTCTCTCACCTTCTCTCCCTCTCTTTCTCTCTCACTTTTTCTCATATTACTCGGCTTCTCGCTCTGGTGCCCCATAGACCTTGGCAGCTTGAGTGACAGGGACTTAACTAGTCTAGTCATACAAATGTGAGAGGGGAAATGAGGAAAAGAGAGGGGAGAATTTCATTCATCTCACAAATACCAAATAACCTCTGCTGCCCATTTACATATTCTCTCCACATTCTCTGTTGGCCAGGTGCACCATCCTGTTTCCAAGTCATCTCATCTGGAACTCGCCAATGCCATGTGACACCACAAAGGCAGAAAGCAGAGGTGTAACTACAGTAGCAGATGTAAGAGCACAAAGGCCTGGACTTATGTTTGCATCATCACAAATACAAGTTGGAACCTGTAGGATAGCGAGTTTCTGCATCAGATGCATAGTACTGGTATCTGTATTTCAAAATATGGACAAGACATTGCACTAATATAACTCTTCCAAAACCATTATTAATGTGTTAATACGATATGCTGCACTCTTCTGGCTGCCCATAAGAAATCATAAAAGAAAAAAAAAATCTTCTTTTATGAGAAAATTTTGTTAAAAGTACATTTTGTTAAAAAATCACCTAACTAAAATAACATTTACCATATAGAAACTGTAACTGAATGACCTTTTTAAAATTTTTAAATTGGAATATTGCTTCTTTTTGGCTAAATGCTGGCAGCAGAAGCATTCAAGCTAGCTACTTGTTTACTAATTTCCTTCTGGAAATGCGTATTGCTCTAGATCACAGCTGTTTGAATCGTCATAGACAGTTTTATTTGTTATTGGCCAAGTTTAATAATATTTGTTGGTGTGTTCCTTTCATATTTGTAGATATGTGTGCCTGTTTAACTAGCTGCTAGGGTTTTAACTGTACTCAACCACTTTATACTCATCCAGGAAAGAAGCTCCAGAGTTATGGTTGTGAAAAAGCTGGACGAGAAGTGACATTTTTCTTCAGGGTCCCCAGGCTTGGTGCCTTTTATGAAGGATAAAGTTAAAGTACAAAAATTTTCATGCATACATTAAACACCACAGAATACATGAAAGAATGTAGCATGATTGGTTGCAGGCTTTCTCTGCAAGATGGGTACTGATATGTATCTGCACCTATTTTTCAGTAGATTACAGTAAATGCCCCTGCCCAGAGGTGAATTTGCACCTTATGCCCGCATATCTGAATATACCAGTACTCTTCTACATTCAGCGACTTTAGTAAGGTCACCCGCTGATGTTGAGCGATAAGATCTGGCTCACTGAGTTCCAGTTTATTCTGAAGGTGCTTGATGCAGTCGAGGTCAGGACTTTTTGGAGGCCAGTCCAGTTTTTAGCCACATCAAACTGAGAAACATTTTCTCCCTGACAGTGGGCATGGGACTTTGGTGATGTTAAAACAGAAAAGGGTCTCCCTGAAACTGTTGCTACTATGCTGAAAATAGAATTGTGTTCTGTCTATTCTTATTGTGTTTTAAGAGGCAGCTAAACCAGTGGCTTCATATCTGATATATACTCACAACTAAATAAACAGCGATCAAAGTTAAAGTTAAAAAACAAAAAACAAAAAAACAAAAATTTGTCCAGCTAAGCCCTGTCTGCTACTAGCGAGACAAGCAAGTACACAAATGCAAAGAACGAGATCATTATCATTTGATAACCTAAACATTTGTTTCTCTGACAGATTGTAACAAGCTGATTGTGAAAATAGGTTTTAGGGCCTTTAGAATGTATGTGCAAGGTGAAGTCAACAAAAGGCAATTTACTGTAGTGTGGGCCACATCACCATCCTGGTGGCCTCTTGGATTCTTTAATATAGAGTAACATGAAATGTGATAGGTGAAAATTGGTTGTCAAAAACTATGGGAGAGCTATACTATAAAGTGTCAGGGTGCAGGCTGGGCTGATGTGATGAAACACACAAAAGCCAATTGCCTGCTAGGTAGTGAAAATAAATTCCATTTTTGCCTACATACAGTGGCCAGTTTGACTCTCTATTTGTGATAAAGGCCACTTTTGAGAAATAACAAAAGATGCACTCTGAGACAAGAGTCTTAGACATGTTTGAATCTGAAAAAAAATGTTCTAATCAGAGGTAGAACTCACTTTTTCTTTAAACGCCAGAGCTCCATGAGGTGAGAAAAAGATCATCTGACTCAACTTTGCCAGATGTTGTCCTGTTAGTCAGTATGTTACAGCACTCTGCGGAGCTGACAATGTTTCATCTTGTTGGAAAGAAGCAGTGTGATTATGTTTGTGGTCTTGTGTGGCACCATGCTACAATGGCAGCGGGCATGTCAGCAATGTGCACTGTGGTGATAAATCTCACTTAAAAAGAGGAAAATCACTGGCAGCGAAGCCATGACACAGTCACCAGTGATGAAGATGTTTCAACAAATGCACCAAATCATGATAGGAGCAAGTCAGACAGTCTAAGTGAAGGCCAAGGTTTGGTGGATTACTTCACTATTACCAGAAGCAGGGACATTTTGCTTTTAATGAAGACAGTCTAATTGTTCATATGCTTCACTGAAACAAACAAATCCAGCTGTTCCAGGCTTCTCTCATTTTAAAATCAGAATGCCCTGAGATGAGCATCAGAGGAACAACCATCAGGGCTGATGTAGTCTTACTCCAAAGGTTCAACCGTCTGTCGCTGCCTGCTGTTGCACCCCCCACACCACACCTACATGTTCCAATATGCCTATCTTCACACAACAGACGTGCAACCGTGCCTGTTCACAATGATGGTAATTTCTAGAGAACAGCAAGCAAATGTTGGGCAATGAATGAACACATCATTAACACCTGACCCACCAAACAGGCAGCGCATTTGAGGCCAATAGCTGTTTTCCCCCAACATTATTTCTCTTCTCTTCTCTGACTTTTAGGAGGTCTGCCACTTTTCCTCCTCCCCCATATTGTGTGTGTCAGAAGAGAAATGCATCACACTCCAGACTGAGTCATACTCGTCTTCCACTTTCAAAACAATTCAGAGTGTTTTATAAAGGAACACACTGCGCTGTGAGTGTTCATTTCCTTTAATAGCACTTGAGCTCTGCAAA
The DNA here is from genome assembly GCA_015108495.1 of Heterochromis multidens. Lineage (NCBI taxonomy): Eukaryota > Metazoa > Chordata > Actinopteri > Cichliformes > Cichlidae > Heterochromis > Heterochromis multidens. The sequence goes on along the minus strand of VUQS01001104.1, from coordinate 1,846 downwards.
ATAGGGGAGTATGAACACTGCAGGAAAACAACTAATAGAGCAAAATGGCAGTTACAGTAACAACAATGTTGACAAAACACCCAAGAGAAAGACACAAAGAAAGTGAGAGGTGCAGGGAGAAAAAGACACACAGAGTGACAACAACAGAGGGAGGGAGAGGAAGTGAACAGTTTTCCATTAAGAGCAAATTAGTGACTATTGTCCAGATTTCTTTGTGTGGGTTTAAATGAAATTGAATTCTATGAGAATTGGTTTTATGCTCTAAACAAGAATATAAAGCCATGGGTCTATTTTATGGCTATAAATTACTACATTTAGATGTGGAGCTGTAACACAGAAAAATGAACTTTTATGCAAAGCAGTAAAAAAAAAAAAGTCAGTCTCAAAGTTCCTGAACCTGAAGTCTTTACCATAGTGCTAGTCAAAATAGCATGTAAACTAAGAACTCTCTAATGGAGATGGGAGAGGTATTATCTAATACACTCATTGAAATTTTTTTTCTTCATTTTAATGTGTGTAATTGGGCCGAGGCGAGTTCATGCGGTCTGCTTATTTAACAGTGTAAGATTTCAATCTAAGGCAGTTCATTGAGAAATAACAATTTGCCTAACGCTTGACTTTTGGTCCAACAGCTGTATGTTTGTTTGGTTTTAGACTTGCCTGCCCTACACCCTGTGTCTGTCCACCTTTTAATACACATGCACATTTATATTGGAACTAATCCTGCTGATTTTGACAGCTAAATGTAACAAGATAAATTAAATTTCTTGAAAGCAATGTTTCCATTTTAAAAGTGGATAACATGACTGCATCTAACGGGTTTATTGTAGTGACACTGCCGTAATTGTCACCAAAAAATAGTAGACCCAACACCCAACATGGATACCATCACAGGCAGAGAGCATGTTTCAGGGATTCTATTACAAAAACAAGAATATGTTAGGCAGGAGAGGCAATCCTCAGGTCAGGGAACTTCAGGCAGGTGAGTGTCTTTGCAGGTTAGTTTCCCTGTCCAATATGAAGAGAGAATACTTGGTATAGACCCCGAGAGAGGACAGGTGATCACACTGGAGAGGATATGGATGAGGGAAGAGAATTCTGGTAAGTGCACAAGTAACAGCTGAATCAGATGACATAAGAGTGCCTGGACTAGTTACCACTAGTGACAAAGACAGAGGGAGGGAGCAATCTGGTGCAGACTGGGTGGCTGAAGCAGTCCTTAAATAACCAAGTGGAAGATGAGCTGATAGAAGACAGGTGTGCCAGCCAGAGCTTCAGCAGGAGCGGGTGAGAGGATATGCCTCCCTTCTTTCCTCACAAGAATTGTCGGCCTACCTATCAAACACACACACTCGTGCAAACGATAAGGGATGTGGGGGTGGTAGCCAGGAACAAGCCACTGGAGGCACTGAGGGAACCATTACAGACAAATTGAAGGGCAAACCCTGATTATTCAGTTTTTCTTGCCAAAACTACTGTAATATACAGGGTGGGCCATTTATATGGATACACCGTAATAACATGGGAATGGTTGGTGATATTAAAGTCCTGTTTGTGGCACATTAGTATATGTGAGGGGGCAAACTCCCCAAGATGGGTGGTGACCATGGTGGCCATTTAGAAGTCGGCCATCTTGGACACAACTTTTGTTTTTTCAATAGGAAGAGGGCCATGTGACACATCAAACTTATTGGTAATGTCACAAGAAAAACAATGGTGTGCTTGGTTCCAACGTAACTTTATTCTTTCATGAGTTATTTACAAGTTTCTGACCACTTATAAAATGTGTTCAATGTGCTGCCCATTGTGTTGGATTGTCAATGCAACCCTCTTCTCCCACTCTTCA
>VUQS01001103.1:0-15610 GCA_015108495.1 Heterochromis multidens | reverse complement strand
AAACCTAGGGGTTCAACACAAAAAACACATTCTTGCCATCATGCGAGAAAATGAGGATAAACCATTTCTTCCAAGCTCCAGGAACTCTGGAACAGACTGTGAAGGGTATCTTTTATTTATGGACAGTGTTGGTGTGATACATAAATAATTTCTTCAACAGGGTGTTGGGGTGCTCGCGGTGCCAATCCCAGCTGGGGCTGATTTGCAATTTAGGTGTGGCACTGAAGGCCAGAAGTGCTGGATTTGGCTCTAAAGAAAACAAAAACAGACAAGTGCTGTGATCATGTGTGACACTGAAAAAGATTACAATCTGTAGCCAAAGAGCCGATTGCGGCCCTACATTGTATTGAAATGAGGGGACATCAGATTGGTTTGGTTGTGACAAGGGACCAAAAATTTCTGTAAGCTTTCTTTTAATCTCTAGAAAATAAAACTGGCCTGCTTAAAGCTATCTATGCTTTTCAAGCAAATAAGAAATATTTTTAATTCTTTTCCTATCAGTCACAGACAACTATTATAGGAGAAGTCTCCAGCAATACAGATGAAATTGGTAACTGATATCCTAAGATTTCAACAATAATATTAATCACATCCTTTAGAGAATAGGTAAAGAGTAAAATAAATGCTTCCAATTGCAAGAACAGAGTAAAAGAGAGAAAGGTATTTCAAGAATGCTTCAGCAGAGGCAGCTTAACTTCCTCTTTGTTCTGTCTATTGATTCCAGTGTACTCTGGCTCTGTGTGCCAAGCCAGCAAACCACCCACCAGCTGTCCTTGCAATGTCAGGAATGTGAATAGCAGTTTGATAAAGCCACATATGGCATGCTGCTCCAACCTCTCCATAAGTGCCATTCCTGATGTGGTGTCACATAAATGAAGTCGATAAAAATTGATCAGAATGGAGTGGGTGGAAAGTCCTATAGATGCTGGTGAGTCAGTGTGCATGTCTATGTATACAGCTTTACACATAAGCACACAGGTGATGCAGTTTTGCATGTGTGCACCTTTCAGGCTGTCTCATAAGGTGTTAAACCTCTTTTTGCTGGCTTAAAAAGTACATATCTAATCAAGCTAAATCACTCTGCTCAGTTCTGGCACCAAAGCAACATTACTGCCACTATATCTTTTTAGAAATAATTTTATTTTTTATTCAAAACACCTGACTTGTGCTCTGCTAATATTTACAAAGTTTTCTGCACTTTCATGCATTTCTTATTATTCAAACAGATTTTCTCAGGTTGAGCGAGGTTGTAAGGCTGTAAGGCACGCTCACGATAGCATTTAGAAGAATCACATTTGGCAGTAAATTACTTTTAAACAGAATTGCTGTAATAAATAGATTTACTTGCAGGGACCAAGACTATCCGCACACTAGTTTCTCTAAAGAGTCCAAAATAAAGTTTTTATGCTACTGCTCTACAAAAGGAATGACTTTAAGACAGTTATGAGACAGGAGTTGTATTGTCCCTTTTGTAACCAACTGATTTACTAACCTCACTAACCTGGTTACCTGACATTTAATGTTTCTGTACTTAAATTCAAATCAAATGTTGCCTTTGATTCGATGTGTGTAAACATTTTGCAAGAGCAGGTGTAACTAATTTTTCAAATGGCAGCTAGCATTTGCAAAACAAACGAGCAAACAAAACTTTCTGAACAAACAAATTGTAAGTGAGTAAGTAAAAGTAAGTAAATAAATGAATTGGTAAGTAAGTAAGTAAATAAATAAATAAAACAACTTTCACCGCAGTGGAGAAGGCTGCTTTCACTGTATGAGAATAGCACCGCTGCTCAAAGAAACAGACAATCTTTATGAAAGCCGCAACTCTTCATATGGTGTCAGGCTCTCTTCCTTTCTTTTGTTACAGTGACAGCTGAACCAGCAGCTGAAGCTTGCTAAGTGACAGGGTCAAGGACAAGTTCTTGTTGCAAACAGACTGGAGTTTAGAGAAGTATGCTCTGAGCTGTAAATAAAATGTAAAAATGTATATGTGTATTCATGATTTAATAACTTATTTCATGGGAAGTCAGGGAAGAAATATGAAACAGCTTTGCATCTTCATTTTTAGCACAAGGATGATCATTATTCAAATATTTAGAAAATTTGGATAGGTATATGGATAACATAAATGCAGAGCATTAGTACAATCTAAATGCTGATTGACAGAAAAGTTGAGATTTCTGTCCTGGAACAACACCAGTTTGCGTTTTGAGCTATATTGCTGGGCATTTTAGAGCTGAATATGGATATTGGTTGGCTCAGCGCTCCAGTCATGTTGCTGAGCCTCTTCTTTCCTTGATATTGAATACCCCTTGTCTTATGTTATGTAACCTTCTGTTGGTGCCACCAGTGCTGACAGTGGCAGAACACAAGGACTGCACATGTCTAAAAATGTCCTCCTAATACCCCCTACTGAGTCTTAGATGTGAAAGTAAAAAGGACAAGGCGTTGCTGTGACATAAAACAGTAGGGAACAGAGCTAGTGAAGGGAAAAAAAAGTCCTTTCCTTTCCTTTGTGGTCTAAATTCTGGCGACTGAAAAATCATCATGCTGGACAAAATCATCCCGGTTGTTCATTTTCCACTGCTGCCACCAACAAGTTAGTCAACATTCTTAAATAAAAATATCTACCTTGCCACCTTTATTTTTGGTCTCTCCAAATACAGATAACCAAGTGAGAAAAAATATTGATATTCCCATTACAATACTTCAACAGTAAGCAGACTGTTTCCTTGTGAATCTCAATGCAAGAGTGTTGCACCAGCTTTTGAGTCAGAGCAATGGTCTCTATCCAGTTGTTCATCAGCATTTAAGGCCAAGAGATTTGGATTTAACCTTAAAACTTTTTGTGGTAATAGCTAAATACAGCCCAAAGCTAAGAGAAAGGGTCATAAAGCACTGGTTTTATTGCACTAACATGTCATACAGGTAATTTTCTTTTTCTACACACACACATGCTGGATCACACTGCTCTAAAAGTTATTTTTCTTGAACTATAGCCACAGCCTCAAGTGGGCCACTTCACATTCTGCAAAGCCAATTCTAAGATAGGAACCTTGAAGAAAACTATTAAATCACTGAAGGCGACACAATGCTGGACAGATGCTGCTGCTGCTGTATTTAGGATAAGAGTGTAGTTTTTTTTTTTTTTTTTGCCAATTTACTCACACATCCTAAAGCTTAAAACAGCTGAGCACCATCCTCTTACTGCTGATACACATATCAAGCCTTCTGTTCGCACATGGTGAATATAACAGTGGAGCCAACTTTACCATTAAATGTTTTAGTCATTCTGGATGAAAAATGGAGTCTCATTTCAAGCTAATTATAATAGCACCTTTTACAAAATAGATTTTATTAGCTAGTGCTGTTTCTGGCTCACTTCCTTGTGCTTTAGACTAGGTCATTTTTGAAAAAAGGATGATGAAAGTCTCCATTAATCTGATGTCTGCAATATAATGTGAAATAATTGAAGCTAAAGCTACATGTCCCAGGAAAAACTCTGCATCACCATGTAAATAAAAAAATCAGCATATTGTTGTTTTGTAATATAAAACAAGTTAGTGCTGCTATTACAAGTATAATAAATCACATGGCCTAATCATAGCTCAGCAGCTTAGCTTACATACTTGCTTGCTACATAGGCTACTTGAACAAGCAAGACACAAAAGGCAGCTGCTTTATTTTTTTTATTTCTTACCACCTGTATGTTTCTCTTTAATAATTATCACAGCTTTTTGGGTGAAAGCTGTGATAAACTCAGGGCTGGATATTTGCTGGTGTGTGAACCTTCCTGAATCTAACGCAGAACTGCAAGTAATTTATAAGCTACACCTTTGGCAAAATCTGTGGGCACTTCCAGAAATTAGACAAATACTACAGAGTATATACTGTACTCTGAATAGAGATTTCCCTTTAAAACCTGCACAATATGATATGTTTCTTGGCTTTAAAAGTGGCTTAGTTATTGCTGTTGCTGGTAAATTGTTAACTAAATATGCTACCTCGCAATACTTAGCATAATGTTCAGTTAGAACCACTCAATTAGAAGACAGTATATGAAAGTCAGACATAGCTTTTGGGTCTCATTATGATTGTGGTCTCATTTGTTAGTTTGAAGTCTGGTTGAACACAACGTGATGTCTGGTCATCCCTTTGCTCAGGGTAAAACTGCTCAGCTCAGGGCTTCACGATGTGGCTTCATTAACCAATGGGTGATATCACATTGGCTATGTCCATCTTTCATATACAGAGAATGGGACAACTATAGAAAGAAGAAAACTTCCATCTGTAACTTCCATCTGCAATAATTTGGCAGCATGGCACTGTCGGACCAGAACAGTGCCCAGTCCTTCCATATGCGTATGGAAGGACTGGGCACTGGGCTTCATAATTAAAATTACAGTGGAAAGCTATAACATACAAATTCAACCCTTTGAACCAACTTCAGATATTATGTCTGCTTCACTCGTCATGAAATAACAAAGGAGCAGGCCTCAGCTGGTCATGAAACTGCTTGTCAGTCAGTTGTTAATTATCAATTAATTTTGAAATGGGGACTATGTAAAAAAAAATAATGGAGAGCTATGTGTGAAAATGGCTGTAATTCCTAAACATTTAATACAACATTTTTGTAAACCCCTTGAATTAAAGCTGTAAGTCTGCACTTCAATCACATATTAATTCTTGATCTTAAATCCACTGTGGTGGTGTATAGAGACAAAAACTGTGCCTTTGTCCAGCATATTATGGACCTAACTGTACATGGAAATCTTATGTGGGGAGAGCAACAGTGCACAGCTGTTTGCATTATTAACTCTGTCTTGGATATACAAAAAGAGTTGCTTATATTGTCTGCTGAGCACATTGTTCACACATTCTTTGTCCTTCATGCCCTTAAGATTGAGTGTTCATTCTCAGCATTTTGGGTTTTGGTTGAGGATTTGGTTCAGGTACCTCAGCAAAGGGAAACAAATAAAAGCGGGAGCACTACAAGGGTAAGAGTGCGCTGGTGGCCTATGGGGTGATGATGGAGTGAGGCCTGCACAGACAGTTGGTCATCACAGGCTCTAGGATCCTGGCAGTGAGCTCTTTTGCACAGGATGAGGGAGCCGGCCTCAGCTGGTCATGAAACTGCTTATCAGTCAGCTGTCAGTCATCAGTTAATTTTGAGCCTTTGAAAATGGAGAGCTATGTGTGAAAATGGCTGTAATTCTTAAACATTTAATACAAAATTTTTGTAAAACTCCTTAAATTGAAGCTGAAAGTCTGCACTTCAATCATGTATTAATTGCTTGATCTTAAATCCACTGTGGTGGTGTACAGAGGCAAAAATTGTGCCTTTGCCCAAAATATTATGGACCTAACTGTACATGGAAACCTTATATAGGGAGAGCAACAGTAAGACCTCCCACATGGAACAGAGCAACCACCAGTGATAAAAGACATGACATTTATTAGAAACAGAAAGAAAAAGAAAATCTTGGGTAAGGGAGGTTGCAAAGCAACTTGCAGCATAGAACGGTATCAGTTGATTCATCAGGTGATGTGGCTTGGCACTGAGATCAGCTGATCTTCCGGGATTGCAGGCTGAGCTTGATTTCAGAGCCTGCCTGAACTAATGTTATACTCAATTTAATGAATTCCTTACAGTTTTGCTAGTTTCTTTTTGTTTTATTTTGTTTGTTTGTTTGTTTGTTTTTGCTTTTTTCTATACAAGGCTATAAAAGACATCACCCTCCAAACTCTATGTGATCACTTTTAATACAGACAGATGCACACGAACCCTGATGTTGCTGATTTATTTTCTAAATTACTGATAATCACACAGTTTCTGCTAGTGTTTTCTTCATCAAAAATTCTGAGCGTGAGATTTTGTTTTTTGCTTCCAAAACTTTCATGCTTGGTAAATAAATTACATCCATACCTTTCTAGTGATTATATACAGTGAATGTTTTCAAATTCCCTATCTTAGTTTTCAAAAGATGCTTTCTAAGCAAGAGTCTGTCAAAAAATGCATTTGCAACTCTTATCATAGATAGTAATTTAATGAGAGGCACTTATAATAGACTCTAGCACAATTAGATGTTTCATGACAACCTTTGGGAGTACAATTAATCTCTCAAATGAAATTGGTCTCAGTGCTCAATATGTCACCCAGTGGGATGCATCTTAATTTCTATTCATTGACCCTGCATGAATTAAAGCTCATTTCCTCAACGTGTAGCTTTGTGGTGACTGCCACAGCAGGATGCAGGCTTTCAGCCGCACCAGCTCAGAAAAACTTCCCCTCTTCCCATTTGATTCAAGGATTAGATCTGATTACAGACTTGAGCTGAACAACCTCTGTGACAGCGGAGCAATCTCCTTTTCTTTGAATCTTCTTGTTAAATTTACATAAAATTGATGGGATTTTGTCTTGAGTTTCTTTTCATTCTCCCATTTTTTCTTGAGCACAATACGAGTGTGTCACAGCACAGTAAAATAACCAACCATAGACAAAGAACCAGGGAGTTATTTGTTGACTGATATTATTATAAGCAACTGTTGTTTCAGTGAAATGGTCAATGATTGATTTTAAAATCCTTTATAAGGACATTCATCCATTGTCATTGGCTTGCACCTATCTAGAAACAATACACCTGTAACTCTACATATCTTGTCTCAAATGTTACTGCCTAATAACGTTATTGTTGTTCAACAACAAGACAAAGACATGTTTTGCTTTTTCGCTTTGGTGGAAGTGTATTGTGTAAGTGGGTATGTAAACATAGTTTTGACAGCAGTTCTCAAAATGAAGAGAACCACGTGCCACACAAGCAAAGAAATAATACAACCAAACTCCTTACGCACTCATAGTCCACATCTACTATAGGACAGGTTGCCAGCAATAGAAAACAAGTAATACATCTTTTTGTTTTGCGTAGTCATGAAAATATCTGTTTTATACAAAATTAAATACAGTTACAGTATGTTACAACTTTTTTTTCCATACAGGTGAGCTCAAGCATTACTACACAGCCTCTTAAAAAAACAAAACAAACAAAGAAAAAAAACATACTAGACTGGTACTTGTAGGGAACTCATAACGCATGTGCAGCTTTTGGCAAAACAACAGACACCCTTCAGCAAAGTAAAATCACCAGGGTCACCAAAGCACATGAAGGAGAAAGAGAGGGAAAAGGCAAGAGTAAGGGAAAAGAGGACTAGAGAGAAGACAGTAACAAGTAAGGAAGGAGGCAGTGAGGCAACATGATTTTAGTCCCATCCACACTATTATATATTTTTTTTAATAACTTCAGATGATACTTAGAAATCATGTGTCTAGTTTTGTACAGTTTCCTCTCAGGATGTGGGTATCTCTATCTGAGCAGAGTATCCAGTCTGCCTTTATTGAAGTATAAGCCAATGACAAAATCACAAAGCAAAGGCTCCGACCGTTTCCTCTGGGAAGTTATAAGACAGCAGTGATTTCACCAGACCTTTCATAAATCCTTCTATCATTCAGTATAACACATCAGTGCACAGCCGTTTGACCTAATAACTCTGTCATCCACCACTGTGGCCTTGGATATACAAAAAGAGTTGCTTATATTGTCTGCTGAGCACATTGTCCACACATTCTTTGTTCTTCATGTCCTTAAAGTTGAGTGTTCATTCTCAGCATTTCTGGTTTTGGTTGAGGATTTGGTTCAAGTCCCTCAGCAAAGGGAAACAAATAATAGTGGGAGCACTACAAGGGTAAGAGTGCGCTGGTGGCCTATGGGGTGATGATGGAGTGAGGCCTGTCCAGACAATTGGTCATCGCAATCTCCTGGGCCCTGGCAGCGAGCTCTCTCGCACAAGATGCCTGTGAAGCCGGGGGAACAATGGCAGCGTTGATGGTGGTGGCACGTGCCACCATTCTGACAGCGCAGCATCGCGTTGTCACACACCCGAGCTGCAGAGACAAAGCAGAAAGGGCAGGGGAGACAGGAAAGCGTGATTAATAGATCACTCAGTGATAGGTCGGCAGAGAACATCAACAGGCAGGTTCACAGGGCACAAGCTGCCTCTTCCTGTCCTGTCTGTGCTGCTCTGTGTCCTTAGAGCACAGCTGACACATTAGAGAGGGTAAAGTCAAGGACTTCAGAAAGTGTGCAGAAAGGAAGAGGACACAGATAGCAAGGGTACATATTAAATGAATATAATACTGCCAACAGCCTGTGAAAATACATGACAAAAGAACACAGACATTGTATGGATTCATGGATATTTTTAGTAGAGCCAAAGGGACTTTATAGCAAAATATTCTGGCAAAACAAAAGAGCAAGCAAACCATGGCACTGATGAGGTGAATTTAATTATTTGAGAATCAAAGGATGCCAGAGTATTGTGAAACAGCCCCTCTGTGCTGAGGTGAAGAGAACAGAAAGAGGAGAAGACATGGGATGGATACCTGGCTCAATCACATCACCACAACCTTTCATATGCAAATTAGTATTTCCAGGTATTTCACCAGTAGCTGTTATTTTCTTCTCTGTGGTTAACCTTACAGCAAACAATACAACATTGTTAGAAGAAGGATGTAATATCCATGGCTGCAGTTTTAGTGGCTAACAAACATTTCTTTGTTTTGATGTAGACTGATTAGGACTACATAAGTTAATATCCACATTTCCAGACAAAAACTCACAACTCAATTATCCCAGGAAGCCTCTCTGCTTGCAGAGGTGAAATCCTGGAAGAGGTAATATTTGCCAAGAGATTTCAGTGTAATTGGATATCTCTCCTTGCATAAATAGTAATCACATTTTTGGTTTTCAGTAATGTGGCTCATGCATCAGAATAAACTCAACAAATAATCATTGCTCATGCCAAAACTGATTAAGAAGGCATTGGTATTGCATTTAACTTAATAATATTCCCACCCACTGCACATAGACACCACTGCTGTTATGCACTTTAAATGGAAATTCCACCTGTGGAGGGTTTTATCTTTAATGTAGGATTTTCAATAACTTTGTGATGAAGTGTTGGAAATGATGCTTCTGGTAGATCTGCTTTTCCTGTCTTGTCTGCATCTACTTTCAACAGACCCGAGACACTTATTGTGATGGCCTTGTTGTGTTTAATGGTCTTGTGTTTTTATGTGAAGTGCCAATAACAATGGCACTATAAGAGCAAATATAGTTCTCAAACTCTTTACTTAAATTGCAGCAGGTCTTGTAGGTTTGTTATGTGAAACATTTTCTTTGCATAGCTGTTGGAACACTCCTTCAAAATAATGAGTTTGAAAAGGAGAGTTAAAAAAAAAGACCCAAATACAGACAGCAGGTAAGGCAAACAAAGGTGAAGTTTAATGACATTTACTAGAGATGAATAACAAAAGGTGATGCAGGGTTAAGACAGGTAAAATTCAATGTAAGACCAACAAAAGATTATCCAGTAAAGTAAAATACCAAAACAGAGACACAAAGAAATGAGCAAGTGAAAATGTGCATGGAACACAGAATAACTCACACACACACACACACACACACACACACACACACCTGCACACACAAACAGCTGATTGAAAAACATAACAAGTAAAACTAACAGGGTTGGGAAACGCAATCAAACTGGCTGGAAAAAGACAAAGACAGGGCAAAACAAAACATGACACACAAGCTAAGAAATTTCAAATTCAAATTCAAATTTCATTTTTTTTTTTTATCCTACTAAGCTAACTGATCAACACACTAATTCAACCGCACTGCAGGGTTACATATCTGGCTGACATCGGGCAGAGAGGTGATGACTGTGACTGCAACACACAGTGAGACAGGAATATAATTTACATGATATATGTAAATGATATATGTAAATGCCACAAACATGTTTTTCATATTAAAGTAAAACAAACAAAACAAACAAATAAAACAGACCTGTGGCAAATCAGTCTCTGTACATGGATTGAATGTTGTGGGACTTTCTGATTACAACCATTTCACAACCAAATCAAATGCCAGTGTATTAAACCTCTCCTTCTGTTGTAAGAGAGGGTCTGACTGGACCACATGGAAACAATGTTGCAGTTGTTGCTCTCATAGAAGGGACAAATATGACTGGGGAGATAATGTTGATATTTTAACCAGGTGTGCTGGGAATGGACCTGTGAATTATGGGTCCAGAGTGAGTTCAAGCATTAATGGCCCTCTGGCAATTCCCCATTCAGTGATTTCTAGTCAGTTTTCTTTTTTTAAATTTTTAACAGCTAATGTAAACACCTGCTCAGTGTGTTTTGGAAAACACTTCAAGTCTCAGTAGTTTATTAAACACATTAACATTGTTGCCTGTGGCCGAAGGATAATCTGTGTATCCTCCAGCAGACCCTCAGGACCATTACCTCTCTAAAAGCATCTATAAACCAATTAGTTTGCTTATGCAGAGGCTTAAGACTGTTCTGTCTTTGTTGTGCTGCCATGACAAAAATGTAAGTAAATTCATTATTTTTTGTCATCTGATATGAAATAAAAAGTTGACAGTTTTTGGTTATAATCTAATAAAACAAAGGACCAAACATGGTAGAATACAATATCCACAAAGTGAACTACTTGGAGGAAATACTTTTCACATTGCAGAGTAGAGTGTGAGCAAGAGAACAGGAACAGAATGGCCTACATCCACCCCAGCCCTCAACCCAGAGTGATTCCTAGGTATGAAATTAGGATGTGCAAAACCTACTTATATTGCTTAAGTTTGTTTTTTAAGAATAAATCTTATTCTCTAAATGCAGAATCTCTGTCAGCTCAGCCAGACTTAACAGCTGGTATTTAATGCTCCTTCCAAAATATAAAAATGAGCCTCTTGGCAGTAAGAAGTCTGTAAAATAACAGGTGTTGTTGAGCTACCTACAGTTTCCTCAGCTCTTCTGCTATGCCCGAAGTGATTAATGCTGGGTCAGCTTCTATCTTGAAATCTTTATATATGCCTAATATTTTTTAAAATATTGGACATGAGTGTTCACCCAGTTCTGTTACTCAGTTCTCCCCTGTGGTGATAGTAATGGTCAAGTTATATCAAGAAATGTTCTATAAAGACAATAAATTATACAGGCGCCCAGTTTCTCCAGCCCTGCAATCTGGAGCAGCAAGAAGATATAATCTGAAATAATTCCTGATATGAATACACAGTGTTTATCCAAGACCTGTTACTAGAGTCCCTTTCAGGTATAGGTTGCCAATGCTAGGTATCACATCTCTTTCCATGTGAGAAAAGTGTCTTCTGAATCGGAAGGAGTGAATGAGAAATTTGTTATTATGGGTAGTATGATGATTTCTTGAGCTTTCCGAAATGCATATGGTTTTACTAATGACTAGATTGTTACTGTAGTTTACTTTTTATAGTGACACGTATGAAAACAAGTGCACTAGCAGTGAAAGTTAAACTATCCTCCTGCTTCAAAACCATCCAGTGGCATAAATGAATCTCTCAGCCAAAAGGCAATGGAACGGATGCTGGCAGCACAGTAATAATGTGTGAAATTTGGCAGAGCCAGCCCACCTTCTATCTTCAATTTACAAAGACGAGCCTTTCCCATGTAAGAATAATGGAATCTGAAAGGACACCATGGGACACTGTAGGGAGTGTCCCTGTAGACATTCCTCACTGTATGCCACAACAGCTTTTAGCTTAAAATTTGTAGTCTTTAGCCTGGCTCAGAGGAACTAATGAAAACATTAGAGTGCTATTTTTCAGCCTTTGTAAAACTCCCTCCAGAGAACATTAAAAATCTTTTTTGCTTTTTTTTTCACGTAGTGGGTCTGCAAATCTACCCTGTCTGACATCACTCACTCTTGGACCTGTGCAGCAAGTGAAGACACAGCAATTCCAGTCCTACCTAAGGACCAGCGTACTCTGTGGGAGACATATGTGCACCTCACACCTCTGTGAGATGTGTGACATTTTAGCAGTATAACCGTTATGACAGATCCACTCTGGGGTTTTGGTGTTGCATGAAGCAACATGGAGAAAATTTACCAAAGCCACAGCACAGGAGTGACAGGAAGGACAAACAGCTGAATAATATTTCCTATTGCTGTTTGTGGGACTGCAAGTGTGACACAACTAAAAGCAATTAAATGTAAATCTGTCTTGTACTGTACGACAACTGGATTAGACTATTGTGGATATTAGGAAACATTTAATCTACTGTGGTTGTGACACTTTGGACTTAGTCATCCTTCTTTTTTGTTGTTCAGAGGATATTGTAGTCTGTTTGTCCAAAAGCATACTCAGACAGTTCTTTTATCCTCTAATCTCTGTGAACTCTTGATGTCGTCAGATACTCTGTAGCTGAAGTCTCTGAGATACAGAAAATCACAGCATGATAAGTTGAAAGTCACAAATCGATGTCCTGGATCATAGCTAGTGTCACTCTTTTTTTGTGGAAGATCTAGAAGCAAGTTCTATTGAACACCCAACCTTGTTACATACATCTGTCCATATCAGTCAATCCAATATTACATGAATAGAGTTTTGCTCATGAGGACTGAAAGGGAGTCATAAAGTTTAAGATCTCATTTTTTAAAGGAGGACCCTGCAGATACAAACGCCCCTCTATTTAATTAAAAATTAAAGCATATTCATAGTGATACATTTAATATTTTTAAAAGGTCTCTATAACTATGGATTCATACAGGTAATTGACTATACCTGGAGACAGTTGTCAGATACAGGATCTTGTAATTATATGCTTGGAGACAGAATACTTCAATTACACTCAGTCAATATCTTTTGCCATGATGTCAGTGAAAGCTGAAACTTTCATTCAGCCATACCTCCTGTTATCATATTAACATGAAGGCTTCATCATTAGTCAATGATTCAAGGCTCTGAAGTTCAATATAAATTGTCAGTTGTATAGTAGCACTTGAAGGTGGTGGGGATCTGAAGGCAGAAAGTGCCTGATCTTCCTTTTACTCAAGTATTGGGGTTGTTAATGCTTGTCAACTCGAGACTGAAAGGTCTGAAAGTTGCATTTAAGAAAATTTTAGAATATGTGCTTAGTTACTTCTGGGCTGACAGTATGATGAGGACAAGGCTATCACTTTTATGTTGATGTGCTACACTTGAATACAGATAACAGCCTGCCAGTTTAGCTTAGCACACAGATAAGAAGCAAGGGAAAAACCTATGCTACTGCAGTTGGTTGGTTGATTTATTATTATAATAATAATAATAATAATTATTATTATTATTTTTGCTTTTTACTGGGTCTCATATGCTGTGATCATTTCTTGTCAAACAAAAGAAGCCCACATTAAGTCAATAATATACCCACTATTAAAAGTCCAGACTGGTTTATTGTAAATGTTATTTTGCACTTCAGAGCAATTAAATCACTTAAGGCCTGTCCAGGTTGAGGTAGATTTTAGTATTATAAAAAATAAACCAACAGAAAATAACAGGTCATTTTCATGGTAAAAACTAAAAATATTATCTGCTTCAAATTCAACAAATATGTAAACTGCTGGTGGGGTAAAACAATTCACTTAAAGATGTCATATTTGATTTTGGACATTTTTGACGGAGCCTTTTTATGCAGTGGACAGCCACCATCTCAGGAATATAATCTTTATATTACCACATCATTAAATAAATTTATATTATAAATAACTTCCTTTTTATTTCTTCCTGTTTATTTGAGAGACACAGCTATTGCAATAAATAAGGGCTTTGAAACTCTCACACAAGTAGAACAACTAGCATGGTTGCACAAAATACAGTACAACCCAATAAAGACCTCTCATGAAATCGGGAAATTAGATTTGTATGATCCTGTATTCTGACAGTTTACATGGAAATGACAGAGATTAAATAAAGAAAGTAGAATTAGTTGTTATTGTTTAATGACTATGTTTTGTTTGTTGTTGTTTTTTTTGACTGCAGGAACACTAGATTATTGTTGGCTCTTATCCACCGTTTTACAATTCCAGAAAAAAAAAAGAAGAAGAGGGAAACACCCCTTCTTAATTGTGGAAATCCTCAAAGTCTTCTTTTAATTTTTTCTCTCGTGGCTGTGAGAGCAGTGGTGCAGATGTGACTTAACACGCACTACACAGGAAATCTGGGCCTGAGGATTATCTGGAGATAGCTGGAGATCAATCTACATAAACCCCCCCTGAAGCCTATTCTCTCCTTCCTTCTCCTTCTCCCCTCTCTCTTTTTTTTTTTTTCCTTCTGAACGTGGCAGAAAGGGTGCACCCCTAGAGAGCATACTGGGTAATTAAAAAGAGGGCATGATCAAAGAGGTTAGGAGGCTGTGGACACGGTGATCATGAGGCATGTGGTCCATTCCCTGCAGTGTTCTCACAACAAAAGGTCTGCCTTGTAAGGACCAGCATGTGTCTGTGTGCATGCAGGATGAAAGCATTGGGGCTTTGGGAAGACAACCTACTGCACACAAGAATTTGTATATTCTACATTACACTTTTTTTTCCAAATGGTCAATCGATAAGCAGTCAATATTTTTTATGTATGGGTAATGTCATGCTGAAGTTACAAAGCCAATAAGCCTACCTTGATTACGATTTGCAACACCAAGAGATGAAGCATTTGCCCGATCTGTGTAAAAATGGGAAAGGTTATATATTACACTGGCTGTCACATAATTCATGCTGTTATTTAGTTAAAGCACAGGGACAGCATGCATAGTTTCTTGTATTTACAATAATGACCTTTATCAGGCCAAAGATATGTCCAAATTTCAGGAAGATTTCTGCCATACATTTGGAGTAGTAAATGGGCTAATGTAGAATAGTGTGCATGCAGCTTAAATGAATTTTCCACAGTACAAAGATAGAAATGTGTATGCATGGTAGCTGCTTTTGTTATCCAGTATGTGGAGTCACCTTCAGGCATCAACATGCAGAGGGAAGCATGGCTGGAACCACACCTTCTTAAAAAAAAAAAAAAGGTTTTCCTTTCTTTAGGGCAAATATCTGTCTGTGGGCAGAGCAAATATTCTAGTTTGGAAAGGAAAAATCATTCTCTGTTGTGCTGATACACTGGCCAGACACTTGGGACTTCCACAGTATTTTCTAAATTTGCCAGTAACAGTTATTAAGATTAATCAATTGTCACCAGTATTTTTTGAAAGTTTTAGCACAATAACTACAAAATTATGTATACTTAATACTTCTAACCATTGTGCAATCCACTAATCCAATAATTTCTGCCTAGCTTAAAATAATGGATATAGCATATATAAAGATCAGTTTCCATTAATTTCTGAATTTGTTTCAAACCACAAAGCCTATTCAAACTCGCTTATGGTATAATTAAAACCCACAAATGTTAAAGCTTCATTCAAAGATGTGTAACTGATCTAGTGCCATATGGAAATTAATACACATTGTTTTCCATTTAAAATGGCAAGAACACCATAATTTCAAACTATGAAACATGGGAGTATGAAATATGAAAAACTGCTGGAATGTGAAGAATAAAAGATTTGTAATGAGTTAGAATAAAAAAAACAAAAAAAAAACAGGTATAGTCCCATTAAACATTATTAGTTGGATAAATTCTAAATGTTTCAAACACTGTTACTTATATATATATATATATATATATATAGAATCAA
>VUQS01001102.1:33393-50267 GCA_015108495.1 Heterochromis multidens | reverse complement strand
CCCCAAGACTTTTGGGAAAATATTCTGTGGACTGACGAGACAAAAGCTGAATTTTTTGGAAGGTTTGGGTCCCGTTACATTTGGTATCAAACTAACAGCATTTCATAAAAAGAACATCATAGCAACAGTCAAACAGGGTGGTGGTAGTGTGATGGTCTGGGGCTGCTTTGCTGCTTCAGGATGACTTGCTGTAATTGATGGAACCATGAATTCTGCTCTCTACCAAAAAATCCTGGAGGAGAATGTCCGACCATCAGTTCATATCCTGAAGCTCAAGAGCACTTGGGTTATACAGCAGGACAATGATCTGAAACACACCAGCAAGACCAAAAAAAAACACAGTGAAGGTTTTGGAGTGGCCTAGTCAAAGTCTGGACTTAAATCTGATTGAGATGCTTTGGCATGACCTTAAACAGGCCGTTCATGCTGTAAAACCCTCAAATGTGTTTGAATTAAAACAATTCTGCAAAGAGAGTGGGCCAAAATTCCTCCACAGCGATGTGAAAGACTCATTGCCACAAACACTTAATTGTAGTTCTTGCTACCAAGGGCGGCACAACAAGTTATTAGGTTTAGGGGGCAATTACTTTTCACACAGGGCCAGGTAGGTTTGGTTAACTTTTTTCCCTTAATAAATGAAATCTCATTTTGTATTTACTCATTTTGAATTTTGTATTTACTCAGGTCTAATATTAAAATTTGTTTGATGATCTGAAACATCTAAGTGTGACAAATATGCATAAATAAACAAAAAAGAAATCAGGAGGGGGGAAAATATTTTTTTACAGCACTATATTTTAAAATGTCAATCATCTCATCAGAGATTTATAAAATCCTTCCACTCGTCCATCTCCTTCCGCTTATCCAATTCAGGTTGCATTTGGAGTCTATCCCAGCCCTATGACAGCTGGGATAGACTCTAAATAACCTCATATGTAAATTCTGGGACATAAAAGGTTTTTTGAAGTAGTAGATGTTATGAATTCTTTGCGGGGAAAAAAGACACCTTAAGATGATTGATAACAGAAAAATAAGAGAAACTGGGAGTTCTTGGTTGAACGCTCTCTAGACGTGATCTCTTTCATTACTCGAGATGCAGCATGATGAGCTTCAGGTAATGAGATCCCCCCCCCCAGTATAAAAATGCATATATAACATTCTGGAAACAAACTCTTCAAATGCAGACATCAAAACAAATGGTGAATTAAGGCACGGCACTCACTGCCTTGTTCTGAGAGCATGGCCTTGAGCTACCGATTTTTAAACTGTGCCACCGTTAATTTATGCGAAGATCTGAACTAATTCTTTGGCAACTGTGAAGCGAGAATATTAACGCGATGTATTTCCTTGTCGATGATAATGCTGCGCTCTTAATTTGAGATGTGCGGTGTAGTCGAACATGAAATGGAAATTTGCCCCAAACTATGTATTTGTCACTGAATGTCGGATGTGGAATGAGGTTATATGCATCCTTTGCTACCCACACTCCTAAGATACAAGAAGAGGTGTATTTCTTTCACACACTTCAGGGTGTGTGTATGGAGAATGCTTCAACTTACAGCCCTGTACAGAATATATTATATACACACATATTACCATCAGGTTTTGTTTTTTTTACTCATGCATTTGCATAGCTTGCGTATGCAAAGAGGAGCTTGTCTTGAAAAATAAGATAATCAAACAGGCAGGTTTCCCTCAAGCATTTAAAGACTGACTCCTCTGAGGTCACAGCGCATTTCTGTAAACATTAAATTGGCACTTGATCGACATTTATTTTATATGCACTACAAAATAAAGCTGCACAGGAGCCAAAAAAAAAGCAGCGTTGTTTAGAAAGTTTTAGAAATGAATTGAAAATACAGTAAGAATAATACCAACAAAGGCTTTGAATACAGTCTAATGCATGTTAATTTCATACTGTGTTTTCTCTCTTACAGCTACTTTGCACCAAACTCCATTGACTTTCTGTTCAATTTTAAGATTTCTCTACCCTTTACTGATTAAAGAAAACCCAAAGATCTTGGACTCTTCAGCCCATCTATTAAAGTAACGTTTCAGCATGCTTTAAGGGAAAGTTCACCTCTACGTTCAACTCTATTGACTTTAGTAAAAATGATGACTTTTATAAAAAACAAAGCAACACTTAAATCCTAAGAGGTTTATCTGTGTGTTTTTTTGTTAATGACAGCAGCAGAAATGCATGCAAAACCCCACCCTGAGCGCCACTGACTTTCTTTAAAATTTAAACATATAAAAACTTCCTGCTTATAAAGAAAACAAAACAAAACAAAAAACTTTATTCAGGCAACATATCAGCACTCGGACTCATTGCACTTGAGTGTAGACATGCATTCTAATCCACACACAATACTCCAATTACTTTCTCTAAAATCTTAATCACAATCCCGCACATTTGTTTTCAGGTGCCTTTTCATCAGCCGGACAAGCAGATCCCAAATGAAAATGAGCATGTTTCAGCTACATACAATACATGTAAAGACCAGGTAAAATCTGCAGATGCTTTCTGTTTCTGCAGTTAGAGTCCTTGTTGTTGATTGGCATCTATATAAACTCTTCGATTAGTGTATGTATGTTACTTTGTATATTTGGCACTATGCATTACAATCCACACACCACTCCACTAATTTTCTGTAGAATTTTAACATTTCTTAACTGCTTCTCTGCATTAACAAAACAATTTGGCAACAGCTCAACAGTTGCACCTACTTCAGTTGCAGTTATGTTTAATTCAATTTTAATTATATAGCATCAAATCACAACAACAGTCCCTTCAAGTTGCTTTATAGTGTAGGTAAAGACCCTACAATAATAGAAAACCCCAACAATCAGACGATCCCCTATGAGCAAGCACTTGGCGACAGTGGGCAGGAAAAACTCCTTTTTAACAGGAAGAAACCTCTGGCAGAACCAGGCTCAGGGAGGGGCAGCCATCTGCCGCGACTGAATGGGGGTGAGGGGAGGGAGACAGGACAAAAGACACACTGTGGATTGTTGCACACCAATGTAAACATTAAAAAAGCAGAAAAAGTAAACTTAAAAGAACTTGAGAACACACTTGTAAAGAAAACCAAAGAATCCTGCACACTTTATTCGGCGATGTTCAGCATGCTTTATTCAAGCTTACCTCCACTGACTTCCCTTAAAATTTTAACTCATAAAAACAGATAAATCAGGTCATTTTTATTTTAGCAACATTTTGCAACATTAAACTCCATGGACTTTCTTTCAAATTTCAGCATTCAGAAGTAAAAACAAACAATCCTTTATTCAGGGGCTGCCTGTTTAGCTCACTGGGTTAAGCTGGCAACCCACATGCTGCAAGACTACTGCAGAGACCCAAGTTTGAATACACCACAGGCCATTCGCCACAGATCTTCCCCAGCCTTCCTATCAACTCTCAACTGTCCTGTTATTCTAAAGGCTGAAAAATGCTTAAAAAATCCTTTATTCAGGCACTATTTCCACTGACTTTTATATTGCATGAACATGTTTTTTTTGTGCTGCACATAGTGGCCCATATACAGTTATATCAGTGATAAGTAACAGTGCTGAGGAAGAGGTAATGTACAAAGCAAAGATAATGAACACTCTTTGAATTAAATCCTTTATTTGTGATATATATTTTTGGTTATTTTCATTTGCTTAACTCTCTGAGGTCTTCTAGTCATCTAGATAGTTCAAACTTCTTAACCCTAATCCTAATTTAACTCTATTTTTGAAAAAAAAAAAAGTGAATATTCTTTTATTTGTGTGAATTAAAAATACTATTTTTATATTACACATATTGATTGTCTAGAGTTAGAGTTAGGGTCAGGGTTGGAGTCGGGGTCAGGGGTCATCACTGATGATGACTTAGATCTCAGAGAGTTAACACTTACAATGCTACAGTCACACTAGAAAAAATGGTGGTTGGAGACCATAGCATGACCAAAATTATTATGACTGTGTGCAATGAACTTGCAGTCACGCTGACTTTGAAATGGTTGCCTCAAAGACGAGGACCAGGTCTGCAACCCCTCGGTGTCAGCTGCTGTCTTCAAAATGACTCTGGTGCATCAAGATGCCGATAAAACGGCAATAAGATGAATTTGATCTGCTATCAGTCTCCAACTGAATGGGGTCAAGTTGGCAATTACATGCAATCTGTGATACTACGGCAATTAAGACCAACTCAGATTGACTGCAACATGCTGGTAATCAGTCCAAGTTGGACTGTGACCTGTGCAGTTTGAAAGTGGTCACCCAGAGGTTGAGAGTGTTGAACACTTAACCTCTGGGTGACCAGTTGGTTGTCGTAACTACTTGCAATCAGTCGCCGAATGCAAAAAATTCAATGCAATCACTGGGCAATCACCAATTTTTCCTAGTTGCAAGGAGGTTGCTGTCCTATTTTTACTCTATTGTAATTGAGCCATATATTAGATCTTATATAAGATATGAGACATAAATTAATAGTATTACAGGTGTCTTTGGAGGGCAATGAAAAATATGTTGTTTAGAAGATGGTCCTGGGAATTTCCTTTCTCTGCCAGCAGTCTACAATAAAGTTTTCCACCTTCTTTGACAAGCTTTTCCTGCAGTTCTCATCATTGGTTAGGTTTTCCACCGTGATTTGTTTAGCTTACAAAAAGACAAAAGCAAGTATATGTTAAAAAACATAATTGCATACAGCAAGAATTGCAAAAAAAAAGAGGGAGGGGAAAACACTGCTCTAAATGTAAATGAGACATAAACAGAAGTAAATGGTCTGTAACTCTACATGACAGCAGTATTTTCCCGGAGCTGCAAAACCACCCACTCTAAGCTGGAGTAAGCAAACGCTCTGAATATTTAGAAAGACTTCAAAATATTTCACCTAGGTGAACCTGTGACAGAAGAAAAAATGTCATTTTAAGAGCCTGCGAGAGGATGTGAGTACATAACATTATGGCCACCCCATAACCCTAATGGATACAAGCTGTCATCAGGCTAATTCTCAGGCCACGTCATGGCAGTGCCACCCAGAGAGCGGCGGGCCAAAGGTAGCGTCACATTTCCTGCTTTCACAGGATGAAGGCTGGTGTCCTGGTGGGTATACGGTCGGTTTACATCACACTAAATGAGGGGGAAGTGATGCGTTTATGCTGTGTAAACCTCCGCTGAGCATACAGGATGCTGCAGCTGCTTAAAGTTTACCTGCTGGATGTAAACTATGAACACCGCCATGCAGAGTGTGAGCAGACGCACTCACGCACACATACACATATTTATATCCTTTTCTCACCCTCTTGTCATCTTTGTATTGTGATCTACGGCACCTGTTAAATCATATAAACTCTCCATACTGACACATTTATAAACCGGTGCCTAATTACTCTGCAGTTCATTCTCAGTGTGTTTGTCCTTTCATACAATTCAAACTCTGTGAAATCCATCCACCTCCTTCTCACATATATTAACTTCCAGCAGGTCTTAAAAAACCTAAAATTGCTCAGAGAGAAATGTGCCTGCTGCAGGAGGATTTAACAAATTGGGAGAAAGCACAGATTATACATGGTTAAATGATTAAATCGCCGAGGTACCGAGCAGAAGAAGGGAGGGAGAAAGAAGAGGAAAAACAGGTCAACGTGCACCCACAGAGTGCTCAGGGGAAGGCAGGAGATAAGAGTTTATCACATGCGTATAAGTAGATACCGTTAATCCTCCTTCTGTGAGTGTTCTACATGAAATAAATCTGTGACTGACAAACTGGAAAGATAGCATTGTTTTAAAGGTGAAGGGATGCAGGGGGATGGAGACAGCAGATAAGCGTGTAGATAATCAATTCACGCCAGGTTGAGCAGTTTCCTCTGGAAGTTGCGGCAAACAAGCAAGCCTGGCAAAGCAGGTAGACGGGCTGTGCTTAGCTGGTAAATGTTTAGTCCTTAATAATTAATCCCACAGACTTGCCAAAAGCAAGATTGATTATTCTATTAGAGGTGGGGATCAACAATGACCTGAGCGTAGCTCTATTTCACACACCGTTTGAGTGGCGAAAATTACCACCACTGTAATGCACACTGCTCCTTTTCTTATCCTCTTAGCCTCTGATATTATCTTAAAATATCATGGTATTATATATAGTGTGAAAGATGGGGGCAAAAAGCAATGAAGGAGCCAAGAGAGAAATAAAAAAGCATTTCCTACTGCATCGTGAGCTGTTAATTACAACAAATTGCATAGTATGAGGGGAAAAAAGAGACTTCTTTAATATATAAGTATTTTATTGCAGTTATCTGATAGACTTAGAAAAAATTTCCAACCCAGAATTATTCATATTCTTCTTTAGTAATCATTTTGTGATTCCAGCCTCCAAATGCTTCTTGTAGTTGATCACAAGGTTTCTACACGTCTCCGCAGGGATTTTGGCCCACTCCTCTTTGGTGAACTTCTCCAGGTCCTTAAGGTTTAAGATGTGACCTTGGTCTTTAGTTCTTTCCACAAATTCTCGATGGCTTGGCCGTTCCAAAACATTCACTTTGTTGTCCACAAACCATTTCTTGACTAATTTGGCCATATGTTTGGGATCATTATCTTATGGGAAGGTCTGTTTCTGCCCGAGATCAAGTTTTTGGTGGACTGCTTGAGGTTTTCAGTAATATACTGGTCCTGTTTCATGATTCCACCAACTTTTACGAGATTTCCAGGTCCATGTTTAATGTTTGCTGCAGTATCTGTCTTGAAATCTGTGTTCTGGAGTTGCTCAGATTCTGTAGAATAGCCTTGGCTGTGATGTGTGGGTTACTCTTGGCCTCCCGTAACACTTGCTGGAGCGTCACCTTTGGCTTTCTACCACATCCCTTCTCATTCTTGACTGTGTGGAATACGTTTTACTTGTTAATTATGCTCTGGACTGTGGCTACGGCACCTGGAATCGCTACCACTTTGTAGCTCATGCCATCCTTGTGAACACTAACAATACATGACCTGAGGTCCTCGCTTAGTTCTTTCTTCTTGACCATGGCAGATGTCATAGTACTGACCATGAACTGATAGTGTTTTGTTTACCAACTCCCCTCAATTTATAGCCCACAGGAATGCTCTTGAAGTCAACGTGGCTTGGATTTGTTGCCTAACATTGTAGAGCCTTCCGGATCACACTCTGGGTGTGCTAAAATACCTGCATTGTAAACAGCAATTGACTATATCTGAGGCAGATGAAGGGCATGAATAATTTTGGATGGGTAAAAAATTAAGAATTTGTATTTTTATTGTTATGCTAATGAAGTGAATATTCCATTCCAGCTATAATTCATTAAATATAGGCAAAAGTCCACCTGATAAGCTCTAATCTAGACGAGAATTTTAAAAATACTGGACTTTTCATAAGGGTATGAATACTTAACAATTGATTATCGACCATACTCTACTTGGCAAACAATGGCCCTTGAACCATCTCAATCCAGCCCCCAATGTCCTTAACCCTCTGGGGTCAAGGGTATGATTGGCCATTTTTGTCTACTTTTGATTTTACCTTTATACGTCACCTTAAATCAGTCATGTGATTTGGACACTCCGGCGCAGCCGTCGACTCCAGAAGGTTAAAGTTAGAGTTTGTAAAATCTCACCACTAGATGTCAGTAGATTGCAGATTGCAGTGAACAGAATTCTGTTTGCTTACCCCTCCCAGTTCAAGTGCATAAGCTATGGTGGCCGCTGTAGGACAAACAACTCTGGCCGTCGTTCATCTGTAGTAAGTGTAGTCTGTCAGTTCGCTGTTTACCTCAGCTGTCAGTGTGCTGGGTGTCCATATTTATGTACTCTGGAGGAGGCTTTAAAACTTTGTGAAAGGAGTCCGATACGAGTTAGTTAGTGAAGCTCACTCCTGTCTGATGACAGTGATACTGAGCAGGGCCCTCAGGCCACCCTCATGAAGTCTGTTTCTGATTGTTTGATCGGAGACATTCACACCATGATGAGTTAAGGACCTTCTACGGCCCTGTCCAGCTCTCCTAGAGTAACTGCCTGTCTCCTGAAAGTACCCAAGCGACACAACAAAACCAACAACTCTATCAGGGAACATTCAGAAACTATAAGAAGTCCTGGGACCACTCCCCAGCTCAAAATGGGCCTACAGGAGTTGGCTATGGATGTAAGGATAATTGGTCTGCATACAGTTAAGGCAAAAGAGTCTTTGTGATCTTATTTAACCTGTCCATTTGATAAACAAAAATGTACTTTAAGCTTGAATAAACCAAGCACCATTTTCAAAAAGCCTGTTAAAAATCACAGCCCTGGTCATTTCCCTTTGGTGGGAGACCAAAACCAAACTGTGTAAATCACCAAATGGAAATAATCTTCCTTTGATTAATGTATTCCTGACGGAAATATAACTTTTATTTTTTTCCCTGTGATTATTATGAATGACAGATTTTCAGTAGATCCAACCAGGTGCAATACTTAGACACTACCTGATTAATTCAAACCTGTTATAACTCAGATCCTGGATCAGATCTCTGGTTACTGAAGAACTGAGTTGACCTGCAAAGACCTTTTAAACCCATGTCGGTCCCTGCGGTCGTGCCGAGTGTGCAGGCTCATATCATGTCACACTTCATAACTCTTCTGCAGCCTTGTTAAGTTCTTTCTTTCCAATCCCACCTGCCTAAGAAAGACGACAACACCAGCTTTAAACTTATTTATTGAAGGCTCGATTGACTATCTGGTGCCAGGATTTTTTTTTTCCCCTTCTTCCTCCTCTCTCTGGTTTCTGGAGGGAAGGAATTGTCCTTTGACTCCCTAAACCATCCTCAACCCCTCCAGCTTCCCTCTCAAGCTCATATCCATCCACAAAACACACACACACACACACACACACACACACACACACACACACACACACACACACACACACACACACACACACACACATATACACAGATGCATGCATGCAGATGACAGATGCACATATCCGACACACACTGATCACCATATTCAGCAGGCCTTCATTATCACTATAATGTGAAGCAGGGGAGCCTGCAACCAAAATGACCAATTATCTGGCATCAAGTATATCACCCTTCTTTCACTGCTTGGGATTTATTACCATGAGATACCACATCAGTGTAAATGGGTGAAAACTGAACACAGTGAGAGAGACAGATAATGCTGTTTATTGTTTAGAAAGGTGCAGGGAGAGAACACTGTACCATTGGGACCTTGCTGAGCCTCTGTTGAAAAGGGAGCACATAAAACACACAGGAGAGTTTATCAAGGGAAAGATGCCATACTATATACGCATATATCATTCATAATGTGTACCATAACATTCCCCTCTCTTCTTTAGTCACAGTGAAGGGTACGATCCCATTTTCTGCTTGAGCCCATGTTAAGATAATCATGTATCCATTTACATTTGCCATAAAGGAATATGGAGATGAGGTGGAATGTCAGCAGGGGGTTCCCGACACACACATACACACACATAAAGCCAGGTACAAACACATGCATACACAGACACAGTCACAAATGTATTTGCCTTGCTATGCTGTCACAATCAGGACATTCTGAACTATCACAGATTCAGATTAGAAGCTGTCAGTGTTTTCGTTGCAGCCACTGTTCACAAATGAAAGGCTGAGGCAAAGCGAATGAACAAAACAACATCCTAATGATTGTTTATACAGTGGAAACATGAAGCAATTTTGGCTGATTATCAGGACAATGTCTGCCAATGACGCCATTGTTAGTGTACAGGCCAGAGAAAAAAAAGACTGATTGAGAACAAAGCAGAGACAGCTGAACCCATCATCTTTTATTCATTACATAAATGACATTTTAACAAGAGAAAATTCCTCATTATTGCTTCATTATACTGTATTAGATCTCTGTCTAGCAGATTGATAGAGTGATAGTTCTTTTATGAATATCAATATGTTTAGACAGGGGGTTTGTGAAGAATGTAGCCAAGGTCAAAGCTATATGTTATAACAACGGAAACACCGGCAACACAATAATGTCAAAGGAAGGTTGTTGATATGTGTAAAATATCATTTCGAGATTTGCAAAGGCTTTGTTTTGAATTGCGCTGTTAACTGATTTTTGTGAATATTTTAACAGCTACTGGCAATGATAAATTCATGTAGTATAGAATGATGTATGTATGCTATGTATACAATTTTTTTCCTAAAGTCCTAAAGCTTTATATTCATTTTTGCTTGTTTGTATACAGAGAAAAAATATTCCGCACATGCAAATCAAAGTGAGGAAAGTGCTCCCTGGCAAGCAAGAATAGTTTATTCAATTTGGTCTGGTGACTGAGAGCAGAGTACAGTAAATGTCTGAATGCACAATAAGGTATTTATATAAGATATGGCTACTCTGTCCTCCATTCGAAAGAAGCATTATGCTCACTCAAGAAGGAAGGTGGAAATGTTGACCTTTATCCTCTGGAGTGTATGCAAACACATCCAGAAAACTGACAAAAACAGGCACAGCGCTGCACATATTTTTTCTTCTCTCTCACATATCCCACCTCAACTCAGGGGATGTTATCTCAAATAATTACCGGTGGCCTCTCCCTGTCCCTAGTGGCTGCTGCTTGTGAGCTAGTAGAGACAACAGTAGGTCACAGTGGAGGGTCTGCTCTAGGAAGAAGTGAGAGCGTTAGCAGAGATAGTGGCAGTGGTGGTCGGGGTGTGGAAGATCTGAGACTGCCCTCCTATGGCCCTGGCAACAGCTCTTAATTAACCACCCAGGTATTGCTGAGCCTCACGGCCCACTGCCCGGCTGGCCATATGGCTGGAGCTGCGCCACAGCCATAATTGCCAGGGGAAACACTGCATCAAAAAGAACTCAGCCAACATAAAGCTTGTGTAAATTATTTTTAATGGTTCCCTTCTGGCAGGAGCACGTGTTTGTCATCTCAAAAAGAGCGGCCAAGCGAATTATTTGCCCTTGACCCCTCTTTTCCATGCACTTGCTCCATGCTTGACAGTTTGACCTGTCTACCTTATCCTAGCTGGTGTCTCACACATAACATACAACACACACACACGCACACACAGCCATTAGTGTTATACTGTTAAGCAATCCTCTCCCCTACTGTTTGAGTGAGTGCTTATAATGCATAGACAAAAAGGCATTTTTCTTCATGCCCTGAGCCACTTCAGAATGACTCATTGCTGTTGTGTTTAATTATTGGTCATTACATTGCCTTAAATCTAACACATTAGATTCTAACATGCAGGGTAAATATTCCCTCTTTTATGAATGCAATATTAAAGAACAGATGGTGCAAAACATGATTAATTAATTACTTTAAAAAGTGCAGTGCATGTATTTCATATTTCATTGAAAGCCAGTTACAGTCCCTCATCAAAATCTCACCTCGCACGCTCTTCAAACCGGCAGCCATCTTGACTTTGGGAGAAGAAAAAAGAACAAAAGATTATGGGTTGGCCTTCAGTCTGTAATTACCTAATCTGTTGTTCTTATGGTCTTTCATGAACAAGCATCTCTAAAGGGATGAAAATTGTAGTGAAATTGGTTCCATGCCTGTCCTTTCTTCTCTCCTTTGCCCACCTTCGCTCCCTCCCTCTCCCTCTCCTACTCCCTCTGTCTCTTTTTCTTTCAGTTTAATCATCCCAGGAGGGGTCCAGAAGGGATAAAGTAGCACCTCATTGCAGTTTTCCTCTTGTGTTATTTTTGACCATAGTTCTTGTACAAGGATGTTGTTGTGAAGAGGTGGGAGGGGGGGCAAAGCTCAGTGGCCTCTGAGGTGGGTTAAGACTGCTGGCTTCCCCCTGTCTGGTGGCTACTCACAATATGTCAGGAACACAGGACATTTCCATGCCCCAGCTCCCCCTCTGCAAGTCTCACGCCAGGTCATTGGTGAACTGTTTTTTTAAGGAAGTGGCTTGCAATCTGGTCAGAGCGACCTCACATCTGCCCTGCTAATGAGAATGCTGGCCTCCTCCCAATTTGCCTCCCTTAACACTGTCTTTACCCACACAGGTCACGTCCTCCAAGGAGCTGGACGAACACAATACAGCACACACAAATACACAGAGGCATACACATGAAGACATATGCATGTAAGCACAAAACACTGATATGCATGTACACAAAAATGGCATTAAAAAAGCACTTTTGCACAGACATGCTGTTGCACAATATGCTACAAGTATACAGCTTACAGTCACCTACTCAGGCACAAAGACATCAGCTTGCTGAACTGTGTTTGAGGACATATGCATACATGTTATAATACTAATGAGTACTGATTTTCTAGTAACTAATAAGGATCTTTTCATTTACAGTCTCAGTAATTGTAATCCGTACCCCAAAATTGAATAAAAATGTGTTCTGCACACCTTTTGTATTAAAACTAACATGTCCTCACAAAGAAAGTCTGAAATTGATCCTCCCAAAAAAGGATAGTTGAAACACACGCACTCTGAGTCTGACCTAACTGTCTTTTTGTAATACAGACCATAAACCTCAGAACAAAAACAATCACAAACAAACACATAATACGCAGCTACTCCTTAGTCCAAACTCCAACTTAATGACTTGGTTGACACTTAGTACCACACACAGTGCAGTTGAGTGGAAATGAAAGCATAATTGCCACCATAGATCCAACACATACTGAAAATAATACAAGCAAGCATTCATGCATTTAACCACACCATCAGCCCACTCTCTTGACGATATCTGAGTCATTACCAGAATATATTTTTATGGTGTTTTCTAAAAGCCATCAGAGATGAATCACACTATCGCGCCAGCGTTGGCAAACAGACTCTGTGTATTAACTTGATGCAAAGCCCGTTTAATGTACCTGCATTCTGAAATAGCTCCAAATGGACTGATTGGAGGTTATTGCATCTTAGGCCAATGAGAGGGCAACAGAGGCGGCTGGTTCACAGCTTTAATGAGCCTCACACAGTGAGACATGGAATGAGATATCCCCAGTACAGACTAATCTAAAATGCCCTAAAACAGCAGGACCATAAATTAAGCAAAAGACACACATGCCTGAAACACAAAACGCTTTGTAACGCAACCTTTTGTGCTGTCACTTTGACTTGGACTTACTGAGAGTGTGTCTGGCTGCCTCTCCACCAGACTGCTTGAGTAATTTTGCTATGTTCTGATCCTAAGACACCCAGCAGAATAAATGTTTAGCCCCATTCCTTCTGTGGTTGCAAAGCAAAAGAAACACAGGCGTTTGTGCCAAGTTTCCTTCCATGAATGGGAAGGAAACTTGGAAACACGCACAACTATATCCTCAGCCCATCTTCCTTCGTAAAGGTTCCACTTGTGTAAGAATTCACAGTGCAAAAAATAAAATAAAATAAAATAAAGCTCACTACCACCTGCTCACTGTACAAGGATTCGCTAAAGAGTAGGAAAAAAGTATATACAGCCAATCAGAGAGAGGCAGTGAAAATGAAAATGTAACACCATCATGTACAACTATACTCTGTATATATGTACTGCAATACATTTTATATGTCCATACTATTGGTTCTTATGAGTTTTAATTAGCCATGCATGTCACACAGTGCAAATGAACATTTGTGTAGGGTCTTAATCTTGTGTCCAAATTTACAGTAGGTTTGTCAGTAATACACACCTACTAACACAGTGAACTCAGACATACAAGTCATTGGTTGTATTGCGACTATAATCATTATTATGATCATTAAATCCACATGCACAATATCTCCTCATCAATTCCTCATCATACCAGCATCCTACTGATCGAGAAGCAGTTACAATCCCAGGTAACTAATTAGGATATCTAGTTAAGGAATGTATGGGGATGAAAGAAAAAGGAAGCTACTTCACTTTCACTAAAATCAACTGGAACTTTATAGTGACAGAAAAGTGGAAAGCATAGTCAAAAAAAAAAAAGTTGTGGTGCCGATCTGGGAAGCCCTGCATAATTTCTTCAACCAACCCAGTAAAGTTTTAACATCACACACCTCTCCAGCTAAACAGAGTGAAACAGAGGTCTCATTCTGAGGTCAGAGAGGTGACAGTGTGGTCATGGTAATTCTAGGCCGTGTGTTTTCATCTTACCAGCATTTATCCAGCATCTCAGTTCTTCCTCGGAGACAGCTTCAATTACAGCTTGCTGTCAAAAATCCAAAGCATTGTTTTACGCTAGCCACTCAATGCATCTTAGACAAATGACTGGAGATTGTGACCTGAGAGAAAACAATTTTTCTTTTCAAACTGCTTCTTATAACACAATAGCTTGGAAAAAGGAGCAAGCACGTGGAATTATGCAAATGCCATGGTTTGGTGATGGAAGCGAATACAGAAAAGTCTAAATGGACCCTGAAGATTTATATTTTTTTTTTCTCAAACTTTGTTTTGTCAAAGAGTTTCCAGCTTGTAAGGTTTTTAGTGCAGCAGTGGTTGCATTAAATCTGAGAAGAGGCAGGGAAGGGAGAAACAGTCACCACATTAGGACAGCTGTGGGGTAACTTCACACACATGCACAATTACTGTTGGAGCCATGACATTCTTCTGATTGCTAATTAGTACTTGAATTGGCTGGTTCTCAGTAGAACAAGTTGAGGATTTCAAGCATGAACAAAATGTCAAGGGCTTTAATGGCCTTTTTCCTCTGTTCTCCACTGCTGCCTGTTTCTTTCCATCTTTCCTTCCACTGACATTATGGTAAGTCCCCTCTATCCAGAGTTAAGGATGGGTTGTCCAGCACCTCTCTAGTATGTCAGATGTTAAGTTTGTGGAATGCCAACTGGAGACAGCACAAACTGACAGCTTTGGTCAAGTGTAAAGTATATGAAATGAAGCACTAGACATCAACTATGTATTGTGCAGTCTGCCTTTACCTGTGAGAAACATCAGGTTCCCAGTCAGACTTCACTAGTGAACACACTATGAGGTGTGAATATGTTCAGTATGTGCATGTGTGAGAAAGTACTTGTCCATAGGCTTCATTTTTACATGCAACCTGGCCTAATTAAGAAATATGGGAAATGTTTAAGAACTGTGAAGACTAGTCGATCGACCTTCTCATCACTATACAAGCGAGAGAGATGAAATGTGAGGTGGGCTGGCTGTGGGGATGGTGACCAACTCTGTCAAGGGAAGGAGGGACATTTATAACAAGAACAATCAAGTGGCAAGATACTCCTAATAATTGGTTCCATTAAAGCCCTTTTAAAGTGCAACTCTCTCAGATAAGGCCAGGCACTGTCCGTTTGCTCATCTCCTTGTCATGGTAATTTAGTCCGGCTAAATGATGCTAGCAGAAGCTCTCAGACCTCTATTTTTGGAGCAGACAGAAAAAATATAATTTTATCCATAGGTTTCAGTAATTTGGAATTAGGCACCATTTAGAGCGACACTGACAGCGTGCTTTGCGATGAGTAGGTCCATTGCTGCTATAAATGGTCACTTAAGAGGCTGAGATGGGGAACAGAGGGGAACGAAGATGGCAATATTTGATAAATGCTAGATCAAAATGTGTTCGTCATTGCCCTAGTCAAGAGAATAGAGCAGCTTGAATGAAAAATATAAAAATAAAAGACAAAACATCATGGGTTTTCTAAATTGTTTGTTTCTTTTAGTTATATGGTTGAAAGCTATAATTGAAAGCTACAATAGCCTTGGTTGAGCCGTGCTCTTTTGCAGTTAAAACCATACAAAAAGTATCAGAAAAGCTAAGTTTTTTGGGTGGGTGGGCTGGGGAGGGGAGGTTGTTTTTTTGTTTTTTTTGGTTGACCTTTTCTAGCCCACATACTGTATTGTAGAATTGTAATCAGAGATGTAGTGCTGCTACTTATTTAAGTAAAGGAGCGCACTGTGCACATGTGCATGCACAGGTTGAGTTGTAGCTTATTTCTAAGCCTGTGTAACCAAAATGGCAAGTTATATGTCCATCAGGGAAATGTTCAGGAAATGTTCAGTTTGTATCAAAAGAATAAATTTAATAAAGTGGAGTGGATCACTATACTAGTACTATAATATGACCAATTATCTTCATCAAAGAGAAGGAATTAGAAAATGCAAGTTACCTTCAGAAGCTGGGGTAAGTAAAGCCCAGTCATGAGGCCTATTAGAATAAATGAATTATAAATAAATGGAACGCTAGCGTATTACATGATATTACATCATTTTTATGTTATTATTTTGTACTGAACTGAATCTGTGCTTTTGCCTACATCGAACTGTTAATTTAGATGTTGTGTTGACATAATTATCATTGTCATTTTGTTGTCATTCTAAACAGAACCATGATTATAATTGATTTGGTCAGATTTTATGCAATCATGTTTTAGCTGATTAACTCACAAATTTTCCCTGTAAACATAATCAGAAAATGAACAGAAATGCACAATTCACAATATAAATGAACTAAACTCAACCTATGCACTGTGCCTTCCTGGGCTAGTTATGATTACTTTGATTTGTCCTCTTTATTTTTGAACAAGAGTTTTCACTGATTTATTATTTTAACTGCTGTAAAATAATGGAAACAAGTCTTAAATTGAGCAGCATTTCCTTTTAAACCAGTGTTTCAACAAAACTCTGTACAGCAGCGCTCCAAAATCATGTGTGAAATTACTACAAATAACACAAAAACACAAAAGCTGCTGCTGCTTTGATTACGTCGTTTTTGACACTCCAGCTGTTCATCCAGAAAGTAACTGCGTTGATTTGTAAATGTGTTTAACTACGATGATGACATGAAAAGAAATATGCCAAAGCATCAAAGCATTCCAAATACATCATGGTGTCCAAAACTAATTTCCAAACAACAACAAAAAAAAAAAAAAAAAAAAAAAAAAAAAAAAAAAAAAAAAAATATATTAAAATTTTTTTTTTTTTTTTTTTTTTTTATTACACCT
>VUQS01001102.1:16662-33373 GCA_015108495.1 Heterochromis multidens | reverse complement strand
AGAGGATGACATGTTTTGAAGAGACATTTTTCCCTCATAGACAACTGAGAGCTGTTTTAGCAGACAAACACTGGCATATTTTCACTGTAACTTCATACCAAAGCAAGAACTGATCACAACGACAACAAGAGAGTGGCCGTGTAAACATTTCAACACAAAAGGAAGAAGGCAAAATCACCATGGGTTTGTGATGACGGGTGATCGATGCTTTGAAACACAGCAGCGGGTATTGTCATATGCCAGGGAGCTCTGAGCTTTGCAAAACTAACTACTCACTGCTTCTCTGATATCTCTTTTGCTAACAGGCTCATTTGGATAAATCAGTGTGAATAAATATTGGCCCCAATAATACTTTGTTTTTTGTTTTTTTCTTCTATTTTTTTTCCCGGCTTATGTTGCCAGTAGCCATTATGAAAAATTTTGCTCTCTCTGCACTAAAAGCTAGGAAAATGAGCCTCTTTTAAATGTCGCACATTTAATATTTATCAGCTTTCTATTAGAATATATGCACACTCAAATCGTCAGCCTATGTGATCTATCACTCTGCTAAATTATGGTGCCACATAGCGCAGAGGGGGGAAATTCATTACTGCTCAGGGCAATTTCCTCCCAAAACAAAAACATTTCATTCCTACGGAAAAGCCAAATTAATACTGGCTTTGCATGAACCCGATTTTATTTGCCAAAGAACTGCCACTTTCTCACTCACTTCATCCGCTGGATGAAGGATGTAAGTTGATAGTGGGGTAAAATGAGTTTCATGCGTGCACACACACATCTAATTTCACTCACTCACTCTCAGTCAAACAGAAACACAGATTTCCCACTTATTTTTTCCCTTTGTCTTGCTCTCTTACACATACGCACACAAAGACAAAGTATATACCGCCGCACATGACAGAAAGTACATACACATGCAAGCATTTCATCCTACCTCACCAACAGCCCTTTGTTTTTCCACATTGGCTTGCATTTCTGACATCAAAGGGGCATCTACTCTCACAGTTGACTCTGGATGAGCCTGTTCGACGTCACCACATTGGTGTGTCAAGTTTTCACATCCGTGGCGGGTTTGCCTTGTTTGACAAGCCAAACCAAGACACCTTAACAACTGTGAAAGGACAATAATAAATAAGCAAAGAAAGCAATGAAAACAAGCAGCTTAGACACAACACATATGTAGATATTAGGAAACAAAGGGAAAAGGGAAAAGCTGTCTTTTCTGCTTTCAAAGAATAGGTTTTATTATTCTTTATTACATAAAGAAAGTTATACCTTTACATTATTTGAATCATAGCTCATCTCGTAACTATTATTAGTGGCCTTCCATCCTCAAAGTGGATTTGTCTGTATGTGTTTGGACGAGTAATCTAAATGACTGTTTCACTGGTTGGGTTGCCTTCTCATATAATGTCACTTGATTTATTACCTTTCCTCACCATCAAGTATTTGTTTATGGTTTAAATATAAAAACAATCAGGGTTATAATGTGTGATGGGTAGAGTCGCATGCTGCTATTTATTTGACCATAAAGACTTGGTGGAAAGTAAAACGGCAGCATGCCCGGATGCCAGGAAGGTCAGGGACATGAGAGGCAGAAACATGCAAGGAGAGATGACAACTGATTTGTTCAGTAGGTTTGAATAGCTGATAAAGCTGTGAAGCCTAGAGTCCTGTTAAAATTTTAATAAACATGGTGGAGGCCTATTGACTGGAAGTGAAATATGCACGTTCTTCTCGGTGCTGGCTGGTCCAGAATGAAGCAATCATGTTTGACAATGTGAAGTGCAAACCTTTCAATCAGAGTGAAGTCTTATTTTGCTGAATATTAAATACGGGCTGTATTCTGCATGCGTCAAGTGAATTTATAAAGCTAAGGAATATTATTTCCACCATTTGACTTGCAACTCTGATCTCCATAAATATGATTCACTAATACCTCTTAATATAATAAACGTATGGAAATGAAAAGTGGTGCTTATGTGTGCACGTGTGTATGTATGCATTACATGTCAGAGTCTACTTAAACCCTTTTTTGGTGACAAGTAACCTAAATAAAAATACTTTTTTCTTTACAATATTGTCCTCTACAAAGGTTAGTTATTGTCTTCTTCACAGGAAAATCAAATTGAACATGAGTGCCGGTGGCAGAAAAGCAGTTCAATTCAAAATTCAACTCAGAATTTGCACTTTTTCTCCCACAGTTGCTTTTTATGGACATGTTGAAAACTGACAATCATCATTTCCTGATTTGCTACCTACTTCTTCAAAAGCACATGTAAATACATATTAAGGAAGTCTATTTTTATTTACTGCTTTAAGGAACATAAAGGCAGTGTCATGTATAGCTGCAAAGACAACTCCATCTGAGGACAACTGAAGACTCCTATGATTGATGACGTGACGAAAGCGATGGAAAAGGACTGAGATTTGTTGGGGGTGTGATGATTTATTTGCTTAACTGCCACAGCAAATAAAGATGACATAAAATTAGATCAAATACTTGTAAATCATTGCTACCTGGCCTCTTCAAAAATACAATACATGATACAAACACAACCTGAAATCTCTTTATTGTTGTTGTTAGTAGTAGTGAAAACATGATTCAGAGGTTTTAAGTTTCATGCGCAGTATGTATTCAGAATTCTGTGTTCCATACTCTAATTACAGAGGCTTGTTAACATTAGCCACAGTCCTGTAAAACAGTAGAAGGGGAAATGTTTTTAATTCATAACTGCACCTTTTCTAGTTTACAGTTTTGCCATCTGAACCATGTTTTTAAAGATAGAGTGTTGTCCTGATACTCTACTCAAGATTCTTCAACACTGACATTTCCCCTGACGAGGCAATGAGGCAGATACTATATGCATTTGCATACATACATATATTTAACCCCCCACTGATACCCAGACACACATGTTAACATATACACACATATACATAGTACTAGACACACACAGCCACAGACATACGTGTGCATGTATGGACACAAACAGTTTGAGACAGACCTAAACAGAGTTACTGCACCCCCACTCCATATGCGCCAGACATAATATTGCAAGTAGCCTTCAAAATGCAATGTTTGGGTCAAGCCAACTTGCACTTCTAAGTAATTTATAATGTGCTTTACTCCAAGGTATTGCACAATCTCATTATCATTAGATTTTTGCATATTTAACAACAGTTTTTAATTAGAAGGTATTTTATTATTCATGCACATAATTTGAGGCGAGCTCAGGCTGCCTGCTTTTCACGATAAAGATGGAAAGAGATGAGGTGGGGAAGAAACAAACATGCAGACTTTTTTCTTAAATGGAAAATTTGGGTTTGTAGTCTTTAACTGGCAAGTGATTCCACACACTACTCTGGTAATGGCTCTTTTAATTTAGCTAATAGCTATCATGTTGTGTACCTTTATGCATTTGCTAAATTCTTAGCTGTGGGAGTTGTCTACTGATGCTTTAGCTGTAAGTAGTTTGGTATGCTTTGGCTCTCAACGTAGTAGCATTTGCTGCGGCTAGGCTCCTTGATGTATTATTAAAATTGGAAATGGACTCCAGGGACAGCATCTAGTTATGTGCTTTCATTTGCCGAATAAACCAAGCGTTGTTTTCATCTTTGCTCATGATTGTTAATGGCGCAGCTGATGAGAGGGGTGTGCGTGTTTTCTCCCGCTCCCTTTATCAGCACAGGACTGTTATTATGCAGGCCAAATAGCCAAGCTGCTGATTTTGTTTTAGGTTTTCAATTAGTCATTTGACTAAGCACATCTGTTACTGGCAGAGGCCCAGAGCATAGACGAGTCGCTGTCACCTGCTTGGGGGCCGATGGAGCACAGAGGCAGCAGGGCTATCAGGGCCCCTTAGTGGCTACAACTACTTCAGAGCTCCTCAGGGGTGTGTCCTTGGTCCCTTCACATTTTACAGCCAAGTC
Source organism: Heterochromis multidens (assembly GCA_015108495.1). Lineage (NCBI taxonomy): Eukaryota > Metazoa > Chordata > Actinopteri > Cichliformes > Cichlidae > Heterochromis > Heterochromis multidens. The sequence continues at coordinate 29,440 of VUQS01001102.1, read as the reverse complement.
TTCAGAGGAAAGGTGCTTCCAGAAACACCCAGGGCCTGTCTCTCCACTTGTTTATCTGCTCTGTTAAAGCCCCAGCCTGTGGAGAATTTAGTGTTTAAAGACCTCTTTTCCGACTATAACTTATAACCACCATTGCAGCATTGGTTTGAGGTTTCAAGACCACATTCACAACTCAGCACAAAGCTGATGACTGTCTCTGTGCAAGTCTGTACAGATTGTGTCTTCTTTTTATTGTGTTTTTTATTGAGATTCTTTTAATCATTTATGTAGTATTTATGTAGTCTGCTTATTTTTTCTCTCCCCATGACTAAAACCAATGAATACACTATGTGCCATTCTCTGAAGGGCTGTGAGTGCATTTGTTTAAATGTGGACCAGTGCAAATAAACAGCCTACTTCCTGTGCTGTCTCCTCCACAAATGAAAGAGATGTGCTATTTAACCCTGGGCACACTGGGATGTGCACACAAATCTTCATGGCATATTACATTACATGTAGTGTACATGCAAGTCCTTTCCTCTGGTAGATATTACTATCATCACCAACCACTGTATTAATATTGAGTATAAATAACTGTTAAAGGTGTGGAAAAAATCATTAAAAAGCAATATAATGTGTACTGCATATTGTACTTTGACAGTAGATAAAATGGTTAATGATTTAGAGTATTATCATTTCATATTGTGCTATTAGTATTTGCTTTATGGTAATTAGAAGTAACAGCATAAAAGGCCTGTGTATATAGGCACACTGTAAAAAGCCTTTGTGAAACAACAGCAGGGTGAGATTTGCTCTGTTGTACAGAACAAAAGCACTACGTCACTTCAAAAGTCAGCAAAGCTCTGTTTCATTATGGTCAGCGATTTCCTGAAGGACTGAGGCGTCCAATTCCTCAATCACATTAAGTCCCAGCCCATTTTGGAAAGCGAGACAGTAGTCAGGCCCCAAAAGAGCTGCAACCAATCTTTGATTGTCAGAGTTCAGGGAGGGTTCAGTCAGTAGCACCGTCGTCTCTGCCTGATCCAAGAGGGACTCCCATGGGGCTTTAATAAAACATTTTGCTCATTGTGGAAAGTAATGACCAACAATGTAAACTTGTGACTCGACAACAGATGTTGGCATGCTTAGTGGAAACAAGGTGCTGTAAAATTAATTTCATTTGAATTATTTACTGCATGCATTACGTGCTTGAGGAAGTAGATGGGGGTGGGTGGCGGGGTGGTGGTGGTGGTTGGCAACAACAACAGAAACGTATTCAATTAAAGGTGAAATAGTGGGATGGAGGGTGGGGGGAAAATGGAAAAGCGAGTGATCACACGTGTTCTCTCTCGAAAATCAAATAGGAATCATAGCAACATTGACATTGCTCCTGTGATTTATATTTAATAGGGTTTATTATTTCATACTGTCACTTCAAAGGTTGTGCCAGGAAAACTTGCTGGAGATGTTTTCCAAATTAAATTACGCCAAATTAATATCTGGAGAGCAAGTAAGAGGGCACTGTTGTTTTCTTTCAAGTAAGTGGAGAGAGAGAGGAGAAAAAAAGTCACATAAAATCAAACTGCCATGATTCTGAATAGAAATGTGTCATAGGAGCACGAGCATCATTTAAAGATTTCACCATGCATGGATAGGCAAACAGAAAGAGATACTGAGTAAAACATCATTTAGGGTAATCTGCTCTGCAGAGCTTGCAGAGGGTTTAAGACAAGATCACTACTGAGAAGTAGAGTGGAACAAAACTTTCAGTGAGCTTGAAAACATATGCATAATCACTGGGAGACAACTAACTTAATTCAACCCTCATCAGCTGCACAGATGGGAAAAGTATTTTTGCTAGGCCACAAGATATTATTATGTGATGACGAGTTAGTGATGAATGGATCAATAGTTCATAGCCACAAGTTAGTAATGCAAAAGGAGAAGTTAATAAGGTTTAAGAAGGTGATAACGATATTGTGGTAATGTCTCAATACAGATACAGGGTCTGTTTTTTTTACTGACCAAACTGGACAAGCTCCGTGGCCACTTATCAAACATGAAACTTTGATAATTTTAATGTAATTTCATGTTATTTTCAGTTTCTAAATAAATGTATCCAGCAGTATTTATCATGGTTGTTAGGCATTTCTAAAATTTCATCTAATCACATGATATGGTTGCCTGTATAAGGGGCTTTGGTTTGACACACATTGTGTTCACATTGTGAAATGCAATCAGGAGCTCCTGCATCACAGAGAGGATGCTGTTCCAACAGGTCAAGGGAAAGAAAAAGTCACAGATTCCATCAAAGAAAACATAGACTTTGGGTGCAACAGTCTATTTGTTTACTTTGTACTTTTGTTCTTCACTCTGACCATTTTTTTTTTAGCTTGAAGAACTCTCATTTTCTCATAACTCAAAGTTTCCATTTATTTATCACACGCGTTTGTCTATGTTTCATGGTAATACACCTATGTGGAGCTATATGTAGTAAATAACAGAATTACAGCTTAGTTATCGTGTTCCCATGGCTTATTAGGTTGTCGCCATAACTTATTTATCTCATTCTTACATATTAATAACTTGTGGTCTATTACTGTTTGGCAATGATATTTTTAACAACTGTATTACCAGAGGGGCTCTATAACCAGTAGAGTCATGGAATTAAGAACCATGGAGTGAAACTCAAACTCTATTTTTTAAATAAGTTTAGAGCACTTAAATCTGGACTTTTGCACAGTATCTTGATTTGGTGTATATTTTCTCATTTGGTAAAAACTGGTGTTGTTTCATGAAAGGAGTGGGTCTACAAAGATCAGCAACTAAAATTAGCCTGTGCAGTAACGTTAGTGAACCAGAACTATAGTGCACATAAACACTTTCTTTCCTTCAGCAATTCTATATTAGCCACCTTTTCTAATGAACAAAAATGTTGAAGAGCCCACATAATATTAAAACTGTTAACAAAACTAAGTTGCATGCTCCTTTGAGGACAGTTCCATATTCACTGTGGTCCAGGGTTTATGTTTTATGTTGTTTGTACACCAAAACCTTATCACAAGTATTTTTTGCTTCCATGCATGACCTAATAACTTGTCACCAACCTGTCTGGCCAAAAAACAGTGCCAAGTAGAATGTACTTCATAACATTATCAGCAGGCAGCCAGTGGTGTGACGCCATCAGAGCAGGAGAGATGCTTCACCTGGATTTCCTTCATCACCCTAACCCCTCAGGCAGCATCTACAACAGCACGTAGCTACTGTTAGCGCTCTGCAGTGTGGAAAAATAACAGCAGGCACTATTGATATAAATATATTTCCTCTTGTAGTTGCTCCCCCCAAGTTATTCATCTGTGTGTTTATTTTCTCTTTGGAGCCCCAGTCTTTGCTGTGCAAAGGTTGCCTTTGTTTGTGATAGTCCTGCAGAACAGCTCAGCTGAGTGTGAAGTGCTGGGATACGGGAAGTAGGGTTGCTCTTTAACCTGAGTCTTGTGATAAATTGAGATACTTAACAATAGTGTATCCTGCAACCTGGACCTGGCGCTGCTGACTTATCCACACTGTCCATGTCCTCTTCTTGTCTTGTTATAAAGAGGACTCCGACCCTCTCAGCTCTATAAATAGCACGATGATTAATTGTCTGTAGGTTAGTTTTTGCCATATGATTTAGGTGCAAAAATTGTGATACTTCAGGAGGTTACAGTGGCCACTTAGCTGGGCCTTTAGCATGAGCTTACACTGGCTTTTGGTGCTTTAATCAAACATCCTTATTGTACATTAAAACCAGATAAGATCTGTGATTCAGAATCGAGATCATGTATCAAGAATGTCTGTCACCTTTCTCTTCTCTGTTTTCTCCAGAAAGAGGCGCACACTTTCATACATACACATATCCAGGCAGGTACTTATTGTGTCCTTTATATGTAATGAGCACTATATGTCCAATACTAATGCACTTTACACAGCAGAAGTCATTTGAAGTTCACAGTTCATACTTAGTGAGAGAAAAAGGCACACATACCCAAAAAATAACCAGCTGTAGCACTGCAGTGCTGAATGCTGAATCAGCACTCCCAATAATACACACACATACACACAGACACACACACACACACAGACACACACAGAAAGAACTGATTACCCAAAGCGTTTGAAGTTTCACTCACAAACACTTACAGGATTATTACTAAAAATATGACAAGACACGGTTTGTCTTAGGGATCCAGATTTCACCACAACATACATCTGTCGACAAACCATCTCCATCATCCTTTGATTCACAGATATGACTCAGACTAGCACAATGCCACATGTTCTTAACGCTACAATAGGCTACTGCCCAAACCACTTTACACTCTTTGCAGATTGGAAGTGTTCAAAAGTTTGAAAACTTTGTCAGCTTATTTGAGGTTTGCCACAAGCATCACATCAATTCCAGTTCCTCATATGGGAACATAATGACTAATGTTGCCCCCTCTGCAGTCAGTATTGAGATGACACACGTGTCGAATAGAATCACTGCTTATTTGACCCAAAGTGTGGGGCAATATCCTTAGCAAAAGCTCATCTGGGAAACATGTGATGAAAGAATCATTGAAATTAAACCATTCACTATAGTGTTTTTTTTTTCTTTTTGTAATAGCATTATCTTTTTATAAAACAATATCATGATCATGATTAACTTGCCTACATAACACAATAGCTTTATTGTGGCGACTCCATCTGTTTAAAAAGAAGCTCAAATAATACTTTAACACACTACACTATTTTATCATTAGCACAGCCTACTAAAAAAAAAAAACTAAACACAGACTAATGGTGTGCATCACTTAAAAAATCCCACATTAATTCCCCTAATCACCATATGGATCAGAGAGATTTCCCCTCACACAAGTTGGGACAGCCGTGCCTATTCAAAACACATTAGACAGAGTGTGACATCGTCACGGTAGCAGATGTTCTTTACATTTCTCCCCATTCCTAACCTATTTCCTAGTCACTAAACCACCAAACCTCACTCTCTCCTTTCACTCTTCCTTCTCCCCAGCAGCACACAAACCAGCACAAGACAAAGAGAAACAAGATGAATTAATACCAAGAGGGGTCCCAGTGGTATTGAAAGGGGATTGTTTTTTGTTCTAGTTGAAAATATTTCTCACTTTTTAGTGGAGCATGCTCAGCTCCCACATGTATTGTCTGGCTGTGATCATGTGTCAGAGCTGTACAAGTGGGATGTGGGGCCGGGTGCCCGGCAGGCTTGTCTGAAGCAGACGGCTTGTTTGCGTGTACTTAACAGCTCCTCACAGCTGTGTTCTCTCCAAATGTAACAGGAGAAGACCTCATCCATCAGAAAAAGGCATTCTCCCATTTCCCCCTCCTCTTTTCATACTCCTCTCTTCTTCCTTCTCCTCCCCCAATTTTTTGTTCAAGTGCCTCAATTGCAAAAATGTCAGCAAACAGGCAAGAGGTCGCGTCAGAGGTCAGTCAGTGAATCGCCGTGTTAGCCCAGCTTTTCTCTCTTTTCAAGAGGGTGTGCATTTCTCAAGAAGTTGCTTATGAGCAAGTCATCCTGGTTCAACACATGTTGGGGGAGTCAAATTGGATTGTGCCTGTGATAACACAGATGCAACCTGTCTAAAACTAAATTATCTAACAACCTTTCTAAAGTAAACTTTTCCATTTAATGGTTTGGATTTTAAATGTGGTTCACAGCTCATTCAATTTCCTTTTGATCTAACTTTCCTGTCTGACTCAGGGAATGGAAAAAAAAAAATTTGCATTTTTCAAGGGACAACTTGTCAAAATTCAAAACAGCGTGGATGCAGGCAAAAAAAAGTCTCATCCTGTGCTGTATTAAACCTGACCTGTCTTCCTTTAAAAAAATGAGCTATGTCTTGCTCCCAGGTTAATGGCTGCAAACTGCCATGTCGTTTCCGTGCACATCATATTGTCGTTAGTCACTAGCCTTACATCGTAACCTTTATGCCTCTGATTAACCCTGAGGGCTTGAGAGGAGGTGGGAGCCAAACTTTCCAATGACAAGAAGTTTAACTTGGGGCTATGCTCTCTTTTTCCTAAGAAGTCCCTTCTGTGGTCTGAATCGGTGCACAGCTGTCAAATCTTTTGCTTTGATTTCTCAAATTAAGGGGCATTTATCAATGTTGTTTTGTTACTTCCTGACAAAAGCCACTTTGTGCATAAATTACTGAATGGGGCAATTGCTTCTAGCCATTGTCCATACCACTTAAAGTTGGCAACTAGGATTTACATACTGAGAATGATGCATGTTTTTATGATTAGGTGTTGCATTTTTTACATCATCATTATGTTGATGATGTTATACATCAATGTAAAGACACTGGAGAATGAGCTTTTTTTTCTATATCACCAACATCAGAAGCAAAGGATGCTGTTATAATAGATATGAAAGAAGAACAAAATTATACTTTTTAGAACAAATTTAATGCATACAGTTTCTTTATATGTATTATGATGGGACATCTGCAGAAACACAATAAAGACAATGTCAAATTAGAAAGATGTGCAGAAAAATATGGTTTGCTGTGATGCATATAGTATTTTCAACATGCTGCGTAGAATTACACACAACACCTGTGGTCGAACATTTGTACTGAAATCATGGTGTGCTGTGTCTATTTTTTTTTTTTTTCGGGCAAAATCATATATTTCTTTTTTTAATCCAGATATTCAAATAGTTTTGGTGTAAGCTAATATATCCACAAAACCAAAGATCATGGAAATGCAGGGAAATGTGCTGATAAATAGCCAAAGAAAAACGATTTAATTCAATTCATAAAGCAAGTGCGCAGAAAAAAAACAAAACACATACACACCTGAAACTCAAACCATACTAGAGAACTCATGGGGTGACATGCCAACAAGCGTATAATCATGTATTGCCTCTCCTTAGTGTTGTCTTCTGGGAACAGATTAATTGCACTAGAACAGAAATAGAGCTGAGAAGTGTGAATGTGCTCCTGGAGAGACGCCCCCAACCCACAACCCACCTACCAACCTCCCGCTGGTTCTACTTTTCTGATTTTCTTTATGCCTGTTGTAACAAAAGTGCAGATGCAGAGTGAAAATGTCACATTTTGAACTCTCCAGAGAGTCCTAAGTCAATTCAGCTGTGAAATCTGAAATGTCTGTGACTGCGAGCACACAAGTGTGTACATGTATGTGTGTGTGGTGTATGTGTGATATTCCATTTATATCTATAATGCCTGTGACATCCACTCTGCCAAACAAGTCACAATCATGTGTAGGGCGTGATATCTCTAACTTTGGTGAGCAGAAAACTGCATCCTGCTATGCACAGCCTGTCTGGTTATAACACTGATATTAGAGAGGCTTTTACAGCATGCAGAGGGAGTGCTCGATTTCCAGCAGCCACACGAGAACCACACCCCTGTTTTCTCTTCCTGGTGTATTTGTATGTTTTGTGTGCTCCACATGCCCCACAGATGAACACAAGTGAAAGGAAGAAGGGAGAACCTCTGTCCACTTGGCTAACATACATGGTCATCACCTGCAAACAGAGAACTGCGAGACAAACCCGAGTTGTCTGTCTGTATGACTGACAAAAATTGTCCCAGTACAGTGTGGCGCTCTGCTAATTTGGCTACATGTACTAAAAAAGTGGAAGAGAAGGAGAAGAAGGGGGATCAGGAGAAGGACATGGTCTGGTTGGGGTAGCTCTGTAACTTTGGTTTGTTGTATCTAGGAGGCTGCAGTGATGCCCAACTTACTGTGGTTGACACACACTCCGAGAAGTGACACCCTTGCAGCAAGGATGACGTTTGCAGCAGGGAGAGGGAGAGAAAAACTCATTCCCTTCAATGCACAATCACTCCTCTTCAGCCTTCGGTAATAGGAGGGGAAGGAGGAGAAAAAAAACAAAAAAAACAAAAAAGAACACTGCTTTGTGGGTGACAGCCCAGAAACTTTTGGGAGTCAGAGAGTTAGCACCAAAGTTCCTTGTCAGCCCATTAAAGATGTGAAACTGGCATCTTGGGCCTATTGAAACCATATGTGCAAAGGAATTTCTCTGCTGGTAAGACATTCCAAATACTGTCCCAGAGCCAAAGACTTTGGTGTTAGTCTAATTTAAGCAGTATGTTGGGGAGAGCTTGCCGTGCTTTGATCATGTGGAGATCGTTTGGTACAAATTGAACTAACCCTAGCTCTGTTTCTGGTGGATCACTACCATGGATTTGTTGAATTAAACGCTTCGTTGAATGCAGTCTGCACATGAAAAGAAAGTTGCTCTTAGGAATCCGATAGTGGTTTTTTCACCTAGCCAGCAGGTCCGCTTCTTTTATTACTTTTAAACTCAATCCACTCCGGGTCCACGCCGCTTTAACGAGACACGGGCCCTGGCCTGGAGGAGATCATGTTCTGAGAAGAGACAGCCAGAAATCACCTGGACTATGTAATAGAGAACATATTGCACACAACCCCCTAAGCATGGACTATCATGGATCAGACTGTACATGTATATATCGGTTTCTTTGATACACATTTTTTTTTTTCAGCGTTTTCATGGGACCTTTGACCTTAAGCTACAAACCTGTACGCACACTCACTTACTCACAGCTGCAATCAAACACACACTCGTCCTTTCTCACATTATTTTTTTCTTCAAACTAGTAAATTCTCAGTCCACAGTTGCAGCAATCTTGAGGTATGAAGCTTGCTAATGATTGCACAACAGCCCTTTGTTCATGGAGAGGAGCAGAAACATTTGGTTGAGACTGGATCTTTTCCTCCTAGCGACATGTTTCGCCACAGCACCCTGCTGTGTCCATATGGGTTCACCGTCACACATTGAGGGCAGAGGGGCTTCTTATCTGTGCTATTGATTTTCTCATTGGCTCTGCTCCTCGTTTGGTAAATGAAAACATGCTGTGTGCAGGAAACAGGACTTGGAGCTTTCTCTCTAAGATGTCTCCATATCCTAAAATGTGCTAGTGCACGCAAAAGAATTCATTTACTCAGTAGCATAATGTGTTTAAGTGATGTAAAGGCTAGCCAATTATTTTTGATTCATTAAACAAGTTTTTTTAATTATTGACATGCATAATGAGAAACCTGACATATTTATGAAAAGGCCAATCAGACAAATTATAGGCTATGGTGCTGTCCAAATGACAAAAAAATAAGTTGAAAATAAACTTTTTCTTAATTATAACTTTAAAGTTGAAATGTTCTTCAAAGAGTCATATTGGTTTCATCTGGTTGAAATTTATTGTGTCCTGTCAATCAGGTTGATATTATAGCAGTGAGTTTAGAGGCTTAAACCTCTCTTACTCTTTTACAAGGCTAAAAAGATAATAAGAACAACAAGGCTGAGGGGTGAGGGGTAGTGTTGGTGTTGGTGTTTGGAATGGGGGGTACATGCCTCTAGTGCACATGTGCAGGCCTCTCATGGCATCAGGTAGAAGCTGACTGATCACACTTCAAAGGCAGGAAGTACTAGATAATTAAAACTACAGTATAAATAGATAGCGTAGACTATGCACTGCTTATATGTTTAATAACAAAATAGGGCTATGCTTGTGTTGATGCTGGACTTTGCTCTGTCCTGAGAAGCATAAATTTACATGCCCTTGTAGAGAAGAATTAAAGAACCTGCTTGGACCAAACTAGGAATAATTAAAGGAACTCTTGGTGTACAAACAAGTTTATCATAAGTTTATAATTTATAGCAGAAGTTCTCAAAGTGGGATCTGGGAACTTCCAGTGGCCAGCGACCCACAGCTTAGACAGCCACAAAATGATTTGCTATCAATTAAAAAACTGTGCTATAAAATTAAAAAGTGCGTAGTACAGATGGGAACCATTTACAGCAGGAGATTGTGTGCCCTGACTTGCACCCAAATTATCTTCATGTCAGTAGAAACTCTGACATGATGTGTCACAATCATGTCACATGTAATTGAAGTATTTTAAAAGGTTTAGGACATAAATAGTACTGATGACATCTAAGAGTACAAATAGTAGTAAGTATATGCTTAATCGGTGTTAGAAATGTAAAGGGATTCTTGGAAAATTTCATCCCTTCTAAGAGGTCAAAATGTGAGAACCCTTGGATTATAAACCCTGAGAAAAAAGGACATTGAGACTAATAGTATTTATTCGGGCAAAAAAAATTTTTTTAAAATGCCCAGTGTGTACTCAAATAAAAATAACATACTAATCCTGACAAAGAGTGCACAAAACAAATAGAGACCCTTGGTTGCAGAACCCTCACACATACCCAGCACACAAATGGTGACATAAATTTTTCATGCTACTAACAAACAAACATGCCTCTGCACCTGTTATGTAAGAAACAATTTTATGCAACTGAGCAATGATGCTGATTAGACAAAAAGTAAAAGATTGCAAAATTAAAAAAACAAATACAAGGAATACAAGGAAACCTAGTATACAAGTAAACTGGCATGAAACATGAAAAGCACATTAAAAAACAGGCTCTGCATTAGGCACTAACTAAACACAGTTTGAAAAAAAAAAACTCACCAGAAAAAGTTTTCATGAAAGCCACCATAAAACCTAAATGTGAACTACTTGAAAATGTTTGGGTTTGTTGTATTTGTTCCACAACCATGGTTTCAAAGATTCCCACTAAAAGCTGTGATAATTGAAGGGTATAGCAGCCTTGACGCTAAGTAGACACAAAACCTAGCCAAATACATGCAGAGTGACTGTCGCAGTTAAAAACACAATGCTGTTGGTGCAAGGAAGGCAGTACAGTGGCTTCATGCGGGATAGATGTGGAAAGACGAAGAGACAAATCTCCCACTTGTGGTTGGTATACACAAGTGCTGTCTTTTAGAGCTGCACAAACAACGCTGTACCACAAACAATAGAGTAGTCTGCCACCATTCACTATAGGTTGTTAATCCACCCTCTCTGTGGTTGATGGCCACCGCCTGCCTCCCATACAGGCGTCATCCATTTGGCTCAGCCAAAGGCACTACTCAAGAGCAGGACAAGAGCTGTAAGGTCATGCAGGATAGTTGGTCAAATGCCTGGTAGTGAAGAGATAGTTCTTTTAGTGCAAATGACCATGGGTTCCAAGCCACAAACATTGGTATTGGTACATTATCTAGAAATACTGTGATGCAAAGCAGCATGTAGTCACTCTTTACTGTTTTACTATCCTTATGATTGTTATGTTTTCCAAAATGTGCATCTCATCAGTCTCAGTTTTCTCAGTAAGAAAACTGTGTCTTAAGCTTTCCATTACTGTGTGTAACTGAGATAGAGAAGCTGGTACCTAGCTGATCCCACTGCCATCTAATAGCCACGTCTTTCAAGTGTTTCATTTTCATTTTACATTGCATTTTATTTCATGTTGAAACTGAGGTCATGTTGAGTGACAGGTCAGATTGAAACTGGGACTGATGTGAAGAATGGTCATGGAGGAGCACAGTCAAGGAGGGAGCAGTGCTGTGGTTTAGGACTGGGGCTCTAACCAAGGCAGGGGCTGTAAGGTCTAGTGGCTGAATCTGGGTTTTGTGGTTAAAGTAGAGGGATGGCCTTAATGGATTTGTGATGATGTATTTTTGAATTCTTGCCTAAGACCCCTGACTGGGAGTGGGCTCAGGATGCTTATCTCTGGCCCAGCTTCAGGGTTTGGGGATCTGGTTTCACCTGCCCATGGGAGAAATCCAACAGGACTGTAGTAACTGGGGATTACTTGCAATGACCCTGGGAGCAGCATAGCAACATTTGAGAACACTAAAGAGAGAAAAGTTGTTTGACCTTGAGGCATGGACAAGGTGAAAATTAAGAGAGATTATTAGATTAGTTGAGTGCAACTTAACACCTGGATGTATCCATGCTTAAAGGAGTATGATTTGGTTGTAAATAGCGTTGCAAAAAGAATCTACAGAAACACTTTACTTTAGAAAGCAAACATTTTTTGGTTCTTGACATATAAAACTTACCCAATTTACAATAATACCACATTTCTACACACATTATAATATGTGGCTCACACAAGTAACCAAGTACATTGTGTGTTATCCAAACCCAAACTAAGTGACTCATCTAGGTTACACGAGTAAGAGGCTGCCCTGGAGCAAACCAGCCACAGTGATACTACTTGAGACAACTCAAGGTCACAGCCCAGCTTCTCTCATGACTGGCCAACATGTCTTTAGGCCTAAGCCTAACAGACAGATTACAACAATGTTCCCAACAAAGACTGGCGCCTGTGCTCCCTGTGCTTCTACCCTCTTCAAAATCCTGCAACCAGAGAGCTCCTAAAGGAATCATCACCTTGTCTCTAGACTGGAGCACCAGAGCAGGGAAAGCCGCCACTTCAATCATCTAAGGGTCAAAGGTCATATAGGTCAAATACCTTGCCTGAGATCCCCAACCCCCATGTCACAGTGACAGCCAGTGGTCAGTGTCATGGGCTGGATCCTGAGTACACCCAACTGGGTTCTTGTTGAGACCACAGGAAGTGGGTCTACATTGTGATAATAATACCATGGTTCAGCACTGAGGCTATTGAAAAGCTTTTATAAAGGGACTCTCTGAGTGATATGTCAATTATTGTGCTGTGTTAAAAAAGTTATACTTCACTTATCAAGCTCTTACTTTCTCTCCCTTAATATGCCAGGGTTACACAGTTTTACTGTTGTATGAACCTACTTTATTACTTTATATAAATTAACATTCATGCAGGCTGAAGAAGGAAGAGAGATAGCAAGAATGAGCAAAAAGAAATCTCTGTCACAGAAAAATGATTTACCCTTTT
>VUQS01001099.1:0-17060 GCA_015108495.1 Heterochromis multidens | reverse complement strand
GAGTGTGCAGTCAGAAAAAAAAAAAAAAAAGAAGTTCCCTTCAGCCAGAGGTCAGGATGTCAAATGAAGGTGTCAGGTGAGTAAAAGGAGACGATATCAGGATATTATAGGCCTAAACAAATTCGATTTGACTTCATTTGCGCTCTTGCTGGATCAGAAGACAAATGTAGCTCAGAAAGGCCAGTCAATAGTTCAGTTATCTGCTGTCTGTATTGGTTAATTAAACATAAAATGGGCCATCTGAGGACTAATGATAGCCATCCCATTACCCATAAAGCTGAGGGATTGGGTAGAACCACCACTTGACCCCGGGGTGGATTGACTGGCCTTAGGTACAGGGTCAGAGTGTATCTAACCGTTCACTGCTGTGACACTCCTTTGCGTCTCTCATTCCTCGTTGTATGTCTCAGGAAGTGGCTCTCAGCTCTGCCAAAAACAGTTGGAAGGAAAAAATGCAATTACTGCAAGATTATCATACTGCTTCCGTTTGACTTTTCTGACTGAATTCATGAATATATATGAATCCATCTTGCATCTCAATCTGAACCCCTTCTCTCCACCCCACCCACCACCACCCCACATCCATGTTTGGCTGGTGGCATTTTCTTTGTTTCTTCAAAGTGTGTTTTTGCAGGAAGATTAAAGAGTTACCTTGAAAAACCCAGACCAAAATTTAAAAAAAAAAGAAAAAAGAAGTATGAAACATCAAAAATCTCAGCAGGCTGTTTTTTTAGTGTAAAGGAACAATCCCCTTAAAATACATTTCCAGAACTTTAATGCAGAGTGCTTTGGGAAGGGCGTGTTTTTCCCAATTATTGTTGTTGTCAGGTGAAAACCTCCAAAATGTAATTTAAAAAAAAAAAAAAACAGCTTGTTTTTAGCTTCATGACCAAGCGTTTTTAAGTTTTCCCAACTTGAAATCCTTCTTATCTATAAACTTTTTTATTTATTCTCATTAGCTAATTAGCTTTAATCTATTTTCACAGCATGGTACAGTCAAATATTACTACAGGTGAGCAACAGATCATTGCAAGACATATGCTATAAAACAAATAAAAATGATGGATGCTCAAAAGCATACCAATACACTTTCTGATTAAAAATTTGGCATTTTGGACTTGTAGTCATCTTTAAATGACAGCACCTGCACATTATAAAATCTTAGAAGCAATATATTCATTGTGCTTTTTAATCAAGACACTATTTGATTATATTTACAATTTGCATTCATTTGCAGTTTTTTCAACTGGCTTTGTACCTCAGTTAAATAAGCAGCTATATAATGAAGCATACACCAATCAGCTGCCACATTTAAACTATTGATAGGTGAAGTGCTGGTATAATGCTGGTATACAGTGGCAGTACCTACTAAAAGTGTTCAGAGGAAGGACAACCGGTGAACCAGCATCAGGGACAAGGTCGTGCAAGGTTCACTGATCTGTGGGAAGAAAAGACTGGCCCTTGGGGTCTGATCATACACACACAAATCATCCTGATCATACTGTAGCACCAATAACTTGAAAAGCCAATAATGGCTTTAAGACAAAGGCTTCAGAACAGACAAGGCATCGCAGTATTCTATCTATGAGCCTGTGTAGTTGCAGTAGTGTCCATGCTGAACCCTGAGCATCAGAACTGGACAACAGAGCAATGAAAGAAGGTGGTCTGGTATAATGAATCACATTTTCTTTTACACCATGTGGACAGTTGACATGTTACCACCTTCCTAAACATACGTGTTCTCCTCTTCATGGCAGCTGTGAGGACAGCAGGTATATTATCGGTTCAGCAAGATTATAAGCTCTGCCACACTGTGAAAACATTCAGAAATGGTTTGAAGAACAGACAAAGAGTCCAATGTGTTCACTTAGCTTCCAAAATCTAGCATCTGGAGGATCTGCTACAAAAACAGGTCAGATTCATGGAAGCCTCACCTTGCACCTCACCAGACTTAAAGGATCTGCTGCTAACATCCTGTTACCTCAGGACACCTTTCAAAGGTCTTATTTAGTCCACACTTATGGATAAAAACATTAAAACATTTTTCTGTTATTTTTCTTTTTGATAAAATGGTAATTATTGACTTTCTTAAACGATACAAAACATGAGGACAATAGCTAAGCAAAACAATTTTATAAGCACTGCACTACAAATGCATTGCAGGTTGGGCTAAAAAAAATAGATTAGGGTTCATATCTGGTCATATATACTTTGAATATAGGTTTTTGATCAACATTCATTTATGTTTTTGAGGTTCACACTGAGTCCTGTAGTTCAAAATGACAACACCTGTACCCACCCCCAGTTACAGTCACAGTCACACACACATACAAAGAATCTGTCTCTCTTTGAAAGTATCACCAACCTTTGGACTTCACCCACTGTTCCCCTTAATAGCTCAATGTGATGGATCATTTAAAAGCCCGCTGAAACAGACAGATGGGTAATGGATTGCATGGCAAATCAATGCTGGGATCAATGGAAGACATGCATCAATAAATGGATAGAGAGCTGCTGAAATAGACACCATAGTTAATGGGGGACAGTGTAGAACATCATTGTGTGGAGCACACAGTGTAGGGGGGCTAATACGAGTCGCCCCCAGCTGATAAAGTGTCCTCTTGAATAATGCAGACAACAAAATGACAGTGATAAGCTAAACTTAAGCTTAGCTGTTAGAGTGTGGCTGAGGGAGCTGTGTTTTTAGTGCCCACCCCCCAGTGAACACACATACTGACACTCTGCATACACACTCTCTCTCAGCTGTAGGTAGCCAACACCAGCCCAGTTTCTTTCCCCAAAAGACAAAAACATGTGACTCTCATGGCATGGAAAACATACAAAAGGACACATCTGTGTTTTCTGTACAAAACACAAACTCCCAGAAATCCTTTCTCTACACACACGGGGCATATGAGGAAACACCAGGCCACTTTCAGTAGGAACAGGATGTATTTTCCTCTGATAAAGAAACTGTATTATTATTTTTCCTATTAGAAGACAGTGTTCTGATCTAACGTGCCAGGACACATGGTGATGTGAGGGAGCAGCACACCACAAATGTTGTGAACTTGTGTTGGACTCAGGTGGCGCTGTGACTATACTCTGACTCATCCCTGCAGCACCGGACGATCTAGTCTTGTGGTTTAAACGTCTAACAGTGTGATGCATCCCACTTACTGATAACTGCCTTTAACACTGATGTCAGCTAAAATGAAGATTGCAATAACATTGCAATAAACAAACACTTAAAAAAAACAATATAATTCTGGATAGACCTCAGCTTCTGCATTTCTCGGACAACCAAGTGGTAAAACACTACAGCTGTTTCTCATGGGCCAGAGTTATAAATCTCTGGTGAATGGCTGGTTTAAGGGTGGGTACTGAGGAGCAGCTGTACCTGTCTAAAAATAGCTCCAAGGCTGCTGCCGGACAGCGTGTTTAAGCTCATCATGCAGTTTAGCACAAAGGGCCTATCAACAATACCTTCCACCTGCATTAGTCTGACTGTGGCCTCGCATCAGTATTACAACACAGGAAGTGTTGTGCAAACTGAACGTCCGCGCATGTCCCTGTGCCTGACTCATACACCCAAACAACGGCCAAATCCTGACCACATAATTCAGATACACTTCATTTTCCAGTGAGCTGAGCATTCATTATCAGCGTGTGGTGGCCTGAGGCAGAACGCTCCCTCCTCGGTGTAGTGACAGCCACCGGCCGCCCTGATGGAAAACAAAGCCAAGGTGGCACAGAGAACATTAAACCATTATGACAGGCCGGGT
Source organism: Heterochromis multidens (assembly GCA_015108495.1). Taxonomy (NCBI): domain Eukaryota; kingdom Metazoa; phylum Chordata; class Actinopteri; order Cichliformes; family Cichlidae; genus Heterochromis; species Heterochromis multidens. Next base: position 13,275 of record VUQS01001099.1, on the reverse strand, counting down.
TACACCAAGCAGTAAGCACATTTTATCACTCTTTTAATCAGGTTCTTTCAGCAAATTAAAGAACAGACTGAAATTCCTACATACAGCCTGATAAAAAAAAGAAAGAAAAAAAGTGGGAATGCAGGTGCACGTGCACCTAGAGCACACACGAACATTATGTGCTCTGGGTGCACACACCTGTTCGGGTGTATAGTAGGGTCAACATAATTGCTTAACGCACAGCCTGGCAGCGTTTATAGATGCCAAATTGCGCCTGTGGGAGTCACTATAGCCCACAATCTGACTAATGAAGGCCAAGTAATCAAGCTTCAAACTCATCAACCATGTTTGCAGTAATTAAAAGGTTTATGTTCAGGATCAGGAGAGCTGTTTGAGTCAGTGTCAGAAGCCAGATTGGATGTTTATTATTTCCAGGAGCCGGAGCCAAAATCGAAATATTTGACACAAACTCCACTGCTCTAATTGTTCATTTAGTTTATATAATAATACAATTTGATAATAAATACACTGAGCTAGAGTCTTTGCATTGACATTCAGGCACCGAGGGAGCCTGCGTAAATGTATGCCATGATGGATATAAATCCAATAATCAATTGTGTGCCGACTGCTGTCTGTCTGCATCATCCTGATCTATTCTGTCCTGTGGGACTGTGTGGGGCTGTGAAGAGGACAGTAGGGTGAGCTGATAATGTAGGAAAAAAAGCTGCTGTCATACTACCCGCACCCTGGCGAGGATTCACCCTCACAGAGGGTAGAGAAATAAACACTAAATGTTGCACACAATCAAATTTTTACCAAAGTAATTCACATAATGGTTATTTTACACCTGTGGTCTGTGATCATTCACAATAATCGAGTCAACAACTGAGAGCTTAACACAGTATTTGGTAGGATATAATGTTACACCTTCTGTCAGACATGCTGATATCCACAAGGATTTTACCTAGCATGCAGCAGAAGTTCGACCACTGCAGGTCTCCAGGGATCAGAAGTGACCTCATGAGGACATCAGACAGTGGCTGTTTGTACACCTAAAATCTGAAAATGAACATTATACAGTGACAGGGTCACCAGAATAATCTACAAACAAATACATCTAGAATTAATAACCATAAGCATGATAATTTATCAAAGTCTTTTCAGAAACTAATATGGTGGTTTATTTGAATTTAAGAAATACATCTTTGGTGTTTCCAGAGTGCCACCACTTCTCTGTAGTAGAAATAAAGCAGAACATACAATAGAGCAATGAGCATGTTTTAGTTAAGGACAGGGCTCTCTCTGGTGGTAGAGTCTTGCTAGTGTTACAGTTAATGTTCATCATAAGAGTGGGTCTGGTAAATGTGTTAAAATGTGCACTTTCAATTAAGAAAAAAAAATCAATTAAAAAGTAAATCATAGCTATAGTTTTTTTTTTATTTGTCCCATGTGATGTGGAATACGGGAGCTTCTCTGTTTACCAGTGAGCCGAGCCTAATGCTGTGGGTGCGCACTGCTGTTTTGTGGCTCCCCCACTGCTTCCTTGATTACAGCCAGTGGTTGCTTTGCAGCAGCCAATTAAAATCAAATACCATTCTCTCACATATTACCACCATTGTATTTACTTGTAGATCAATTCCCTTCAGTTGCGCCATTTTACATAATGAATGCAGAGGCTTTTGATGTGTTTGCCTGGTAGGGGATGAACGCACCACAGGAGGAGCTGATGGAGGGCCTGCTGTTCTTACCTTTTGCCATGTAATAGTCAGAAGTGTAGGCTTTATTAAGACTGAATGGCAATAATGTGGTGTGCTGTAAATGGCAAACCTTTGCTACCCTGATGAGTCTTTTGAAATTCATGAGAAAAGTTGTATTTATCCAGGAAACATTCATTGTTATTGTGACATTTCAGTGCATTTCTCTGTAAATCACACCTAAAGCTAATTTAGGCTTTTCTCACACAATTATTGGAACAGTACCAATTTCTGTTAATCTGTTAATTAGTCCTTTCATTAACTGGCATTAGATGAGCCATCTCAGAGGCTATTCACAGGAACAAATAGGTACATTGTTTAATTAATAAATCAGCATGAAAAAAAAAAAAAACCTCAGTACAGCCCTTTAGTAAAATTAAAAATCCAGAGTATCGAGAGTACTTGTTATGGAGGAAGAAAACTGCAATTTTATTTGTATATTAAAGACTTAATTATTGCTACCTGAGCATTAAGAGCATTTTAATGTTGCAACTGATTAAGATGGATCTTAATGTAACAGATATGCATATAGGAGAGTAGTTTCTATAAAGTAATACATCGTATTTGTGATGGAAATGGAACCAGTTGATCTCCAGAAAATTTATTTTAGATGTATTCTCATCACTGATTAATTGATTTGAGTTTTTGTCTTTGTTTTATATCAGTGTAAACTGAATATTTGTGTTTTGGATGTAGAATGTTTAAAGGTGTCACTGACCATTAGTTAAGTAAACAATTAAATATATTGATGATCATCAGATGTAACCATCTCAGTCCAAGTGTATACAATTAACACTGGTACCTTTTACATGCAATTTAGTAATTTGTAAAGTAACTATAAATTTGATATAAAAATTGTGGACTTGCATGTTTCTAAAATTCTACTGTGCAATGAATAGTAAACAATGAGAGTTTTGTTTTAAAACATGATGCCACAAAAGGTTTTGTTTCTCACACTTAATCCAAGTAAATAAAGAAAGAAAGAAATACAATAATTTTATTGTTAATCTGGCTGTACACACAATCCTTTCATTCTCCCCTTTGTGTATTGAAACAATATCCAGCAGGCCTCCTTCCTCTTCTCAGTGAAGCTATCTGTACATGTTGTTATGGAGCAGTTGCACCTTGACTTCTCAGTGTAGTTGAACATTAATCACATAAAGCGTGGTGTGAGTAACACATTTATAACTGAGGACACTTCAGACCACAGCCAAGACACTGGCATGTTTTGGGGATTTACAGTGGGACCTTTGTGCTTAAGTGTGAGATATGAAGACTGAAACACTGTTTGTGCCCAGCTTAGCGACACATTAAATCCATAAACAGCCGTGATTCGATTTTTAGAGCTCTGCACAGATGACAGCCTCACTTTTTGACTAAAGCATAAAAAGCTGTTGTTTCAGTTAAACTGTTACTTGTTGAGAAGAATCTCTGTGGAAAATGAATCTAAAATGGAACAGAGGAGTGAGGAGTTATAAAAAAAAAAATCCCATCTGTGTGTAAAGAAGCATTTATTTAGGATTCAACCTAATCTACACTTGTGTTCTATGACAGCGCTCCTTCTTCAGAGTCACCCTGGACAGAGACTGTGATTGCTGGCGTAATCAGCAAAAGGTGCCAGTATCACAGATGCTGTCTCTCAGCTAATTGCATGAAGGCACGGCAGTGCACAAGGCGCAGGTGCTCGTTCTTTTTGTGAAGTCACTTAAGTGTGGTTTGCTTCCTTGTGTATGCTCGAACTTCTGAGAAAATATTTTCTGAGCTCTGTTGTCTCCCATTTAAACAGCACTGAGGATAAAAGAGAAAACAAAAAGTAGGAAACATGGAAGCAAAGCAGTAATACAGCAAAATACTACTTTATTTATCTGCAAGGCACAGCTGCTTCTCAGGCTCATGTAGCTACAGCAGACAAATTTGAGTTTAAAAAAAACAGTGCTTAGATTCATTTTCTCTCATACGTCAGCAGATATGATTCCATTTTAACCAGCTTAGCGTTGTAATAGTCACAGTAAGACATGCTTATTACGTTGTCTTTGGTTATAATTTCTGCAACGCTGATGTCAGTTGCAGTTCTGTTACCTCTTCGCCAAAGATTGTTTCAACATGGAAAGGACAAAGGATGAAAATAATTTTTTTTTTTTTTTTAAATGGGCACTGCAGTAAATTAGACAGACAGAATAAAGCTGAAATTTTCCTCCATAAGCCAACATGATTTATTTAGAACAGAAAAAATTTGTAACATTTCCCTCCACTACCCACCACCACTAAAATCATCAAAGAAAAAACTAGTGTACACATCTGTCTCTTGGCCATGTTCCCATGCCCGCACTTTCAGCCGGCATTCTGGGATTGGGTTCCTGCACACAGTCTTTGTGTATCCTCTGCCTGCCGCGAGTGCCAAGCCCCTGAGTCATGTTGGTGACGTCCACAAGCTCCCGCCTCTCGGACAGGGCATTCACCATGTGTTCCAGCTTGGAGCGGATAGTTGAGTAGTGGTGCTGGCGCTCTTTGGTCAGCTTGCGGAAGCAGTCCTTTAAAGTGGTGTCTGGAGCTGCCTGGGTGGGCAAGAGCTGTCTGGAAGACACAAAGGAGGGAGAGATGTCCTGGCTCGGCCCCATGTTTGTTTGAGTAGTGATGCTGAGATGTTGTGCGAGCTGGAGGTCAGTCTGGGTTTCAGTGTCTGTCACTGTCTGTCTCGTCTGAGTTGACACATGGCAGGAGACGGTGCCGGGGTTCGCCGTTTCTTTCTCCGCTAGCTGCTCTGGAGGGAAATGCCGAGTCGTGCTACCAGCCAGGATCTCCTCATGCACATGCTCCTGCTCCATCCAGTCGTCATTTACAGTTGAAGTTTCAGACTCTGGGCTGGCTTTATCTGGAGATGAGGGTTCACAAGGTAGCTGCAATGCTAGTGTTTGTGGCTTATGACTGGGCGTGCTAGTCAGACACGATGGCCTCTCACTACCCAGGTGAGGGGAGGAAGCAACTGAGTGTTTGAGGTGCTCATAGATGCCGCTATTGCGGACACTTGGAGGTCGACGAGTGTTTATGGGTAGAGACTGGGCATAAAGGATGCGAAACTCCTCATCAAATTTCTCTGTTATCTGACCAGAAAGCTCGATCAGGTTGCTGCTGTTCAGTTTGCCATCAGTCCAGTTGAACCTGAATCAAATTTAAAACACATATGGCTGAAAGTAAGAAGCAGACCCAGCAAGAAAAATGTATAACTTTACAGTCTGATAAATCAAGGGGGCAATATGGTTAGCAGGCTCTTACCTGTAGGAACCTGTAGCCACTCTGTTTCCATCAACCAGCATGAACCTCTCGTGAACTTTCCCTGTAATCCTTGCTCCAGATCTCATGTAATAAGTTGTACCAGTTATTGTTCGCACCCTCATTTGCTGCAAGGATTAAGGACATGTTTATTTTGATGCCATCTGATGCTCATGTTGTGCATACAGAGCCATACCCAGCTTAAATGAACCAGCAACATACCCGAAGGTCATCCAGGCGAACGTTGACATTTCTGCACATCTTAAAGAAAGCGGGGACGCACGATTGGTCCAGCAGGATATAGACAGGGACTTTGCGCTGGGAGCAGGCCTCCTGAAGGTCCTTAAAGATATCCAGGTCTGTCAGGGAGTCTGTAACTATGGCAATCACCTGCAGTGGAAAATTACAGGGGTAATATAATAGAATTCTTTTTCGGGGTCGCAGCCGCGCTCTCGCAGATGTAGCACATGATTGTGTTTTCATTATTATCAAATACAAGGCCCTATTCAAACAGAGCTGTGAATCTCTGTCTGACACACTCCCTGTAATGTGTGTGCTGATGAGCTTTCTATTGACTGTGGTCTGTTACCATGGCAATCGGCAGTAACGCTTGGTCAGCAAACAAATGACTTTTATACAGGAGACAAGTAGGTGCACTGTAGGGTTTGCCTCTATTTTCCTGAGCTTTGTTTTGCACCCAGATTTCTCCTTTTTCACGAGGAGGAATGGAATTTCACATGCTGCGGTAAAGGTTGCATGTCGAGGATTAGACACGGACGTTTACATATCTTAGATTTATCGCTTCAAACTGGTGTTTTATCTACACGCAGCTTTGTCAGATGTACCACGCCTTATTTGGATGATGTGTGTGTGTGCTTGTTTTTAAGAGACAGTATAAAAACAGAGTTAAAATTCATAGAAACTCAGGAATGCAGCTGTTCCTTTGAGATGACCTCCAGCAGTGCATGCTCACTGTGTGTTGTTACAGTCAGTGGCCTCTTTGTACAATAAAGACATTGTGCAGTGAGTGGTGTAACATTACAAAAGAACAAAACAATCTTACAGTTAGACTGGGATTAGAATATTTTTCTAAGGATTCACCTGGCTGTCAGCACATAATATATACAACACCACCTTTAAGCTGTAAACCAGGGAGAAAAATCCAGTGTTTAAAAATTTCTAACGAAAGAGGGAATGGAGATGAGCAAAGCAAGTCGAGGCACATCTGGTACGCAGGTTCTACACAGGCCTGAGGTGCTACAAACTCCCTCTCCTCATGTTGGAATGTCTCTTTTCAAAACCAGAGGCTGTACTGACAGCTCCTGTCTGAAACATCACATTAAATATTCATGCTTTGTTTTTGTTTGTCGTGTGCATGCGTTTGTTTTTTGTTTTTTCATCCTTTTGGTTGGTGATTTCTTCTAATCAAGATTTCAAAACATGAACTTCTAAAATTCAGAGTGATCAAGGAAATTCCATTGGGACAATGCAGCCTTTTTTAAGGATGGTGCAAAGGAGATTTTGACATTTTCCCTCCAAAAATGGTGTTAAAAGTGTCTATATATACTGGCTGACTGATTTTGTGGTGGGGTATAAGGCCTAGGTGCCAAATATCACCTGACAAAACCAAAATAAAAGTCCTGTTTTAGAATAATAATGCACAAATAAGCCATGTTCGAGAAATACTAGAGGAGTTATAGGACTATTACAAAGGATTGTGAAATAATGATGGCGTAAAAAACAAACTTCAAGTAAATACCACATTAAAAAAAATACTGACGATGTGAAAACGCGGCTTACGGGATAGTTTATTTTAAGGACATAAAAATAGAGTGACTGACAGCAGATAATTGCATGCGTGCGTGTACCTCTCTGGCACTTTTAATCATGCGCCTTGCAGCCTCCCTGCAGCTGTAAATGCATTCTCCGTAGTTGGGCTGGAAGTGCGCCACGGCCCGTGTCACTCCCCGGTAGGAGCCCGCGGTGAAGGCGGGCCACCCGATCTCCAGCAGCGGCGGCTCCACGTCCGACACCTCTGGGAAATAAGTGACGGAGGAGCAGTCCAGGGTGCTGCTGAGCGACTGCTCCAGCGCCTGTTCCTCCCCGTGGAGGAACGAACATCGCGGCGGCACGGCGGCGCTCCTGATCCGCTTGATCTCATCATCCGAAAGAAAGTTGGGGATCCTCTCTCTCATAAGGAAGTTCAGAAAGTTATCAAGACCCCCGGACAGCAGTTCCTCCAGAGCCAGCCGGTGCCTCTCATTGTACACTTCCTGCAGGTTCAGCTCGTCTGTCCCGCGGGGTTTTCGAACTAATCTCAGAGGTGAGTCGTCCAGGCACTGCGACAGGGCCATTGCCGCGTCTGCCGTTTCCCTTTACCTGAAACACACAACAGCGGGCAGGTAACGTTTTGACCTACAGGAAGGAAAATTTGTATTTTGTTGCTTCCCTCCGTTCCTGCTCGACGTGGATCCGCATTGGCTGTCGGGTGCTTGTCAAACCAGAACGGCGTCACCAGGCTCGTCTAGTCAGGCTGTCAGTCTAATGTAAAGGCCGTCTCATTGGCTCATTTGGAGGAAAACAAGCCTCCTGTACATCCCTCTGCTGCCCTGATCCGGTTACACCGCAGATAGCAGGGATCAGCAGAGGTCCCACTCCAACGCTTTTTCATGATATCACGGACCTTAAGTTTCCTTTAGCTCGTAGTTCAACGTTTTTATAAAAACACAGTTTAAAAAAAAAGCAAAATGCAGCCTTTTTGACTTTATATGGAAGTAAAGACACAGAAAGAAGTTTACTCATCTGTCACATAGTGAAACTCAAGATTAGGCCAATATGCCACAATTTATTTATTTAATTGTCAAAATATTTCACATAAACCTTAACGTGTACATTTTTATGGAGTACTGCAGTTTAAAAAAAAGGACATAATCACAGGAAAATATGTCTATACATTTTTTTTTTACCTGGTATGCCCAAAAGAGAAGCACCTAATTTCCACCAGATCACCACCCAAACCGTCCACTAAACCACACAAATACTTTATAGCTATAAACTCTAAACTGCGCTGAGTCATCATAAATCAGCATAAGTCTTTTAACCTTACAGCAGAACATGCACAACTCCAAGTCTCATTCCTACAGACCGGACCTGCTGCTTGAGTTGTTTTACTTTTTTTTTGCGATTCATCTTCTTGATAGATTATCTTTGTTTTTCCTGACTGTAGGCAACGTCTAAACCCAGTGAGGACAAACTGGGAGGGGATAGCTAATCCATGTTCCGTAAATACTGGTGGCACGCATTTGTCCTATATGTTCTGACACTGCTTTTTGTATATACTGTGGACATCCGGCTGCAGTCCCTCTACTTGTTTAATACACACATGGCCTAGTTTACACGTCTAAAAATCTGTTAAGGTATTACAATATTTTTTAAGTAGACACAGAATGCGAACGATCTGTGAACAATTCCCCTTGTATCTTTGATGTCACTTGTTGATATGTGTTCTTCTCATCTTTCCAATTTTTTAACTCATGGTTGTTCCCTTTTTGGGTCGATTGTTTGTCTATTAGCCTTTAATTCCAAGCTTTTCTCTGTTTAACGCTTGTCCGCTTTTTTCCTGTGCGCATTTACGCACAGGAGGCCAACAAGGTCACAGGGGTCACGGCCGTACAAACCCTATTTTAAACAGCGCATAAGTACCATTACTAATTTGAATCAAGGGAAATGTGTTCTTGTGTTTCAATTTAAATGCAGACAAGTACAATAAGGCTACAGTTACTGTGCGTCTGCGTAAATTGGTGTTATCACTATTACGCGTGTGCGTAACTGTCTATTTTAAGCCGGTGGGCTAATAGGCCTGTGCTTTAAATGACAATTCCCACAACGATTAATATTCATAGTAGCCCATCAAGAGTATTTTTTTCTAAAGACGACAGCCATCTATTGAAAAAGCATGTGGCCTAATTAGAATTATCTTTTGGGTGATGAAGCTCACTGAAACGGCAGATGAATGAAATCTTGTCAAATTCCAAATTTACACAATACAATCCATCTGCTCAGCCTGCTCCGCGACCCCATTGTAGCTACTTATAACCAGCTTCTGTTAAATGCACTGCCTTACCCCTATAACGATATACCCAAATGTGCACTGGGCTCAGTATACGTATCCTCCTCCCCTCACACACACACACACACACACACACATATCCTCATCTCGTCCCCGCCCCTCTCCAAAATTTTAGATGAAAGGGCTTTTGGATTTTGGATGACGCTCTGTATCACGTGTTCATAGGAAATACACTCGCTATAATTTTTTTGGAGCAGCCTCGTCCTGCACCGCCGACCATAGTTGTTTTGCCGTCTTCATACAGTCTAGCGGAGGGGTGGAAAGGTAATGTAATGTAATGTACCTTGCCGTGGTCACTGACGGGTTCACGCCAGTTCACCGGGTTCACTTGAGGAGAGCTCCCACCCCCTGCTCGCCTCCTCTTCTTCTCAAAGCGCAGCGATCGGAGCTAATCCAATATTATTCATTTATATATTAATGTCGGATTCCATTTTTTCCCACCGACTGCTGAGGTAAGGACACATCTATTCTTCCGAAACAAGAATACATCTCATTGGGGACGAGGTGCGATTTCCAAAGTTGTTTACTGGAATTATGTGTCGCTATTGAATATTGAATTTTCATCTGGTGCTGTAGTGGAGGCAGTTTATATGAAGTCGCCAATGTATAAAATGGCGACAGTAGGTGGAGGAGGGGGGTGGAGGATTTTTGGGAATATTCATAAGGTTATATAGAGTGGCAGATCGCCTTTGGCAAGTCGGCTCCGAGGCAGTGTGTTGCCCCACAGCTTTGTGAATGGAGTGAAACGGGTTAACTCGTCAGTTTGTTACAGTTACAACCACGGATCCTCCGTCGGGCTCAAATTGCGCTCCTTCTCGCGCTATACAATGTGGCGTATGTGCTTATTTTATTGCACAACGCGCTCTATTTCCCCCACTGTGCTGTGAGTGTGAGTGCTTTTACTTGTGAAAGACTTCTGAGTACAGTACTATAGCAGCCTTGTCGACTGATAAAAACAGCCTCCGAGTTCATAGATGTTCAAACTGTACGCCAAGTATCAATTTTCATCTATTGATCGCTCACTCACTCCAAATTTCTTCCTCTTTCCAGAGCAGAAAGGTAGGCCTGTATCTCTATGCACAGGACTCTTTTTTCTTTCATTTCCTTCTCTTCCTCCTACCAACATGTGCTGGTGCCCTACACACTCTCTCTCTCTCTCTCTCTCATACACACACACTCACACACACACACACACACACAATGAAACATGTACAGTACAGTAAGCAGAGCTTCTCTTTTGGCAGATATTTTTTAAATTGTGGATTATCAGTTATGCATTGATTTAAAAAATCTGTTCCTGTAGGGCACATTGTCATCTATCTATACATAAATACTGACCCAGCTTTGAATGCCATGTGTTTCTCTCTGTCTTTAGGGGAGGGACCTCTGCTCTGACTAATGTTGTCTCTGTGAATCATTTGTGGGTCCAGTGTCCATAACACAAGAGACAACCCCAAATTATTCAAGCAGTCAGCTAGACAAGCATGATTCACTGGTAATTTTTGGAATGTATTTTAATTATTTAACCATGCAAGCTTATTAGAAATGACGTTGGGCCATGGAAATGACTGCGCAACTCTGCCACAGAGGTTTTCTTCAGACAGTAGGTGTTTTTGGGGCTGTGGAGGGAGGCTCCCAAGTGTGGAGCACAGTCCAGTCTCCAGTGAACATTTCTGCACTCACGATAGTTAATTTGCAGACTGTGTGATGACTGGCAAAACAAAGGTAAATGAGCTCTTGCTGTGCAGCTCCGGCAGACCGGGTTCAGCTTGGCCCGGTGAGTTGAGTGTGTGTGGAGGTTTTCACTCCAGCAGGACGCTTACACCGGGGGAATGTCAATTCCCTTTTGTGGATCCCTGGGAACGGTCTTCCATCTCCCTTCTCGGAACTGCTCTAATGAGGCCAGGCATATTGCCTTTCATCCCGCACTCCCTGCAATTAGGCACAGCTCATAGTTTTCGTCATGGCCACAGCGGAGTGTTTGTATACACAGACACAATGTAGTGGGCCAAGAGTGCCCACTCCCCTCCAAAAAACAGCATCTCTGCCCATGCTATCTCTCAATATACCTGGCATACTGTACATTTAAGGATGTGGTGTTCTGAGTTCTAACAGCAGTCGCTGTGGATGTTATGTTTGTGTGTGCCTCCCACAGCTTAAAACGAATCCCGTGCCAGAGAATACCAAGGAAGGTCATATGGTCATGATTTGCAGATTTAGCTGACATGGAGTGTATAACATTCCTTGGGTTCAGAGAAGAAAATCAACTATCTAATGCCATCCAGATCTATTTCCAGCCGTTTTATACAAACAAGTATTCATGATAGCGGCATACCTCATGATCCTCACAGAGAATTCTCCAACACACAACGCCGAGTCCTATTTCTCTCACCAAAAAGGTCGGCGTTCAAAGCAGGTTCACTTTTATTTGGGTCTTTCATCCTTTTTGGTTTTGCTTTTGTCAGCGGACCAATGCCGTATCGAAGCCCGGACCGCTCAAAAGGCTCACTAAAACAGCATGTTTGCACAGTTCCAACCAAAAGAAACGTCCGTGCACTGATGGGTGGGAAAAACCTTGAGGCTAGTGGGGGAAAAGAGCCCCTGCCACTTTTTCTGTCCCATGCAAGAAAGGTTTGGTCAGCAGGAGCTGGCATTTGCCAGGCTTTGGCAGTTAGAAGAGACTGTGATGTCAGCCATTTTAGGATGGACAGTACAATGTGCGATATGCCGCCATCTTTCTTCCTTTTCTTCTTAAGTTGCCAAATGAATGCCTGTAGTCTTGGCTACAAAACTGAAGAACTTATTCAAGAAAAGTGATTTAAAAAGATGCATGACTCAGATTTTTTTTTTTCTCAGCGCACCACGGTTTATTTGTCTGTCATTCATTTGGGCCACAGATAGAAGGGTTGGCAGAACAATGTAAAATTTCAACAGGGAGCGGTCATATTAACACAAAACAGGGCCATCCAAAAAAGATGCCGGCAGGCAGGCAGAGTGCGGTAGGTATGTACTGTACCGCCTTAGTCTCTAGGCCTCCGCACAGATTTAGCAAGATAAAAACAGTGACAGGAGGTCATTTGTATCCTGTTCAGCTGTGATATCCCTTTCATCAGCCCGTCACACACATGAGAACAGTGCGGCAGAATTTCTTTCTTTTTTTTTTTTCCGCTACAATGTGATCAAGAGAGAAAAAAAAGCAAAGTTGTTGCTGCAGACCTCACCCAAAGTTGACTGAAAGAGACTTGAACCATGAATGGAGTTTTCAAAGATGGTTGGCGGGGCATGTGGATTAAGTTTGTCCTGCACCGGATGCAGTCCAAGGAATTCAGTGTGCGTGTGTGTGTGTCTTGAGGTTGGGTGGGTGTGGACGAGTGACTCTGCTGTGTGTGTGTGTGTGTGTGTGGCGTGGTGGGCAAGGGGAAGAGAGAGGTTGCCATGGCGATGTTAACACATGAGTGGCACCACTGACTGGTCTCCCAGTGGACGAGGCTGCAGTCATGGAGGTAAGAGGGGGTGTGCGTAAGGAGGAGGAGAAGGACATGGACGAGCTGGCTGACAACACCTGCGTCTCAGACATTCAGACACTAATACGCACACAAACACACCCATGGAAAGGAAATAATAAAAGCCCACAATGGAGACTGAGACCACACACTGAAACCTCTTCATATGTCTTGAGCTGGATGGGCTGTGGAGACCTGTGCGCTGTATTAGCACTGTTCTAATGACCCTGATGTCTCTGAATTGTTTTTCAGCACACGTAATGCTGGAGCTTGACACTCACGCTGGCAAGCACGCACAAAGATGTCCCCAAACTGAACGCTGTCCATCGTTACTGTCAGAAAAGAACCGCACGTCAGTCCGCACCGACATCATGATGGACACAAGATATGAGCAGACACGGCGGAAACAGAACAATTCGACAGTCAGCCGTGTAAAGGCTCCCAGCACTGGATCACGTTTCCCTTATAAATGAGGCGCCATTGTTCCCTATCTCTTCTCTGTGCAAGACAGTAATTGCTCTCTGTCTCTGGCTTGTATTTGGGTGTCCAGCTGATCCACTCACATGACGTTAATCTATTTAATGGACATTTGGCAGGAAAGATTCCTGCTAAACAGATTTTTTGATCATTCAAATGTATC